>JARACY010006582.1:0-16228 GCA_029255725.1 Scrobipalpa atriplicella
TGTTGCTAGGTAGGTCTATCAATTAAAACACTGAAAACTTGCTTTTCGAAACACAGCTGTTTGCGTTTTCCATGGTAAAGAGTAGCTTATAAAACGTGTAACAGAAAGGGTATTTAGTTTACACGGTGCGACCTAGCGTGCGAGTCAGCCTGCCGAGTAGCTGCACTGCAGTAACTCGCATCGTTTGGACGTCACGTGCGAGCTACTTCAACATTTTTTATTTTCACTCGCCTGCTCGCCCGCCAGCAACTCGCACGTCGCACCGTTCGGACGCATTCGGCAGTAACTCGCCAGTGCGAGTGAGACAGTCGTGAGTGGAGCCCGTGTTTTATGCTGCGCCTAGTCAACAAGCCGAGTAGCTGGCTAGGCAGCAGCTCTCACTGTGTAGACAGCAAAGGCGAGCCGAGCTACTATCGTGCGAGTCAACAAGCCGAATAGCTGTCTACTCGCTGGGCAGCAGCTCGCACTATGTAAACCAGGCTTAAGGGGCGTGAATCTGCCCATAAAACTGATCAACTTTTACTAAGGAACATAGATCTAAAAACTACAAAAGAAATTTGACCTCAGGTACAAAATGCATCAGCGGATAGCACATTAGAATGGGAAGCTGGGAAGCCAATATCTTTTTCGTATTTCAACCTATGTTCGTTGGGAAAAGATATTCAGCTTCATGGATAGATATAAATCCTTTATATTTTCTGTTACACCTGATAAAATTTGCTTTCCAACTCAGTCAGAATTTTCAAAATCGTTCCAGTAGTTTTTGAGTTATCATCACTGTTAGCGACATAAATAGGTTTGCGGCGGAAGGGTCCCACATAATCGATGGCAGTCATGCGAAAGACCGTATGGATTTGTAACCTTTTCACCAAAGCTTGCTTTCCATAGCTGTATAGATAGAACCTTTCAGAGCTTGTTTCAACGTGTCGACTCTGTTTTGGTCACCAACTGCCTCTGTGGTCCAGTGGTCTGAGCCATAGATTCTCAATTCTGGATTCGTGGGTTCGATCCCCATGGCGGAATATAAAGTTGGTATTTGCAAATTTACCACTTTGTAAGATTTACCCAGTTTGGTAAGGGCCTTGCCATTTAAGAAAGATAATTCCGCGCTACGGAGAACACTCGCCGTATTCGATCATAGGCTAGGCGATTTAAAAACTCTGACTCCAAGGTTCATCCAATCACTTGTGAAAAGACCACGGTTCTTGACTAGACTCAAAACCTATGGCAAATAAAGAATTACTCACCCTTAGAAGTCTCAATATAAATAGAAGCAATAATATTCCACCAATAATAGCAAAAAACTGAACGATTTTAGGATTCAATCCGGTTATGCGACGCCTAGTAGGTCTTGGGTCTTGGTTTTCTTGTTGATCACAATAACTATCACTTAGACACATCTTATGGTGTGTTTCGAAGTACGTTTTATGTTAATCGTAGTATTCGTAGTGTTTCGGAGCACACGTTACCCACCTCCATCCCAACTGATGAAAAAAAATCAATTCAATTCAATCGTTTATTATTAAAAAAAAAATACATACATACACACATAAAATCGCGCCTGTATCCCTAATGGGGTAGGCAGAGCAAAAACGACCTGAACATAGGTTGTTCCGCCACGTCTGACAAGTTTCGACGGCTAATACAGATGATGATTATGTATATTGCTATAGTGACGGGTTGTCGGCCCATCGCCTAAATTGCAATACACTGAAACCGTCGATTCCCTTAGCTGATTTTTACAGCATGCACGGGAGGAGATGCAGCTGGCACATTCTACCATTCTATTCTATCTCACCGTTTTTGACTTGTCAGACGTGGCGGAATGACCTTTCGGTCGTTTTCGCTCTGCCTACCCCATTAGGGATAAAGGCGTGATTCTATGAATGTATGTAGCATGTATGTAGTATGTTTTTGATGTTTTCTCCAGTTTGCTTAGGACAATGCAGCTTGAATCACCTGATTGTCTATGCAAAAAGATTCCATGCTTCGGAGGGCACGTTAAGGTGTCGATTGCCTTCGATATAGTGGTCGTTATACAAACCGTCGGCGTCGACATACACAGAAACAACCACAAAGACAGTTAAATTCAACATAGAAGAAATATCTGCCCTGACCAGAAATCAAAAGTTCGAGTATAAGGAACAGTTTAACGAAAACTAATATGAGCTCCTCAGTTCACTTTCACTAGGAAATATTTTTTTATGGGACGGTCAAAATAGTTATTTGTGTATTTAGGGCGGAAAGTAAGCAATTTCGACAGAGGGGACATTCAAAGCACGAGCGTATGCGGGTGCTTTAATGCCCTGAGCGTCGAAATTGCACTTCTGCCCGTGCTACACACAATGTTTTAAGGGCAGCCAATTCAGACTTCGCCTTTCGGAAAAAGCAAAATACGCAAAAGAAATTGGTAAAAATACAGATTATTTAAAAAAAAAAATCTACCTCACATTTGAATTCTTCATTAATATGCCAATTTAAACATGTAAGTTTTATAAAAAAATATTTAGTATTTCTTACATAAAACCATTTTTTGTAAAAGATAATTGACGATTTCGACCCTACTTTGAACGCAATTTTCATTAACAGAAATAAACAACATCTCATTTTCAATCACACATTTGTGTTGGTAATATGTTCATAGTTGAAGTCATGTTTTTTCAGATTTTTTGAATGAAGATTTCTCTGCGTATTTTGCTTTTTCCGAAAGGCGAAGTCTGAATTGGCTGCCCTTAAAACATTGTGTGTAGCACGGGCAGAAGTGCAATTTCGACGCTCAGGGCATTAAAGCACCCGCATACGCTCGTGCTTTGAATGTCCCCTCTGTCGAAATTGCTTACTTTCCGCCCTAAATACACAAATAACTATTTTGACCGTCCCATAAAAAAATATTTCCTAGTGAAAGTGAACTGAGGAGCTCATATTAGTTTTCGTTAAACTGTTCCTTATACTCGAACTTTTGATTTCTGGTCAGGGCAGATATTTCTTCTATGTTGAATTTAACTGTCTTTGTGGTTGTTTCTGTGTATGTCGACGCCGACGGTTTGTATAACGACCACTATATCGAAGGCAATCGACACCTTAACGTGCCCTCCGAAGCATGGAATCTTTTTGCATAGACAATCAGGTGATTCAAGCTGCATTGTCCTAAGCAAACTGGAGAAAACATCAAAAACATACTACATACATGCTACATACATTCATAGAATCACGCCTTTATCCCTAATGGGGTAGGCAGAGCGAAAACGACCGAAAGGTCATTCCGCCACGTCTGACAAGTCAAAAACGGTGAGATAGAATAGAATGGTAGAATGTGCCAGCTGCATCTCCTCCCGTGCATGCTGTAAAAATCAGCTAAGGGAATCGACGGTTTCAGTGTATTGCAATTTAGGCGATGGGCCGACAACCCGTCACTATAGCAATATACATAATCATCATCTGTATTAGCCGTCGAAACTTGTCAGACGTGGCGGAACAACCTATGTTCAGGTCGTTTTTGCTCTGCCTACCCCATTAGGGATACAGGCGCGATTTTATGTGTGTATGTATGTATTTTTTTTTTAATAATAAACGATTGAATTGAATTGATTTTTTTTCATCAGTTGGGATGGAGGTGGGTAACGTGTGCTCCGAAACACTACGAATACTACGATTAACATAAAACGTACTTCGAAACACACCATAAGATGTGTCTAAGTGATAGTTATTGTGATCAACAAGAAAACCAAGACCCAAGACCTACTAGGCGTCGCATAACCGGATTGAATCCTAAAATCGTTCAGTTTTTTGCTATTATTGGTGGAATATTATTGCTTCTATTTATATTGAGACTTCTAAGGGTGAGTAATTCTTTATTTGCCATAGGTTTTGAGTCTAGTCAAGAACCGTGGTCTTTTCACAAGTGATTGGATGAACCTTGGAGTCAGAGTTTTTAAATCGCCTAGCCTATGATCGAATACGGCGAGTGTTCTCCGTAGCGCGGAATTATCTTTCTTAAATGGCAAGGCCCTTACCAAACTGGGTAAATCTTACAAAGTGGTAAATTTGCAAATACCAACTTTATATTCCGCCATGGGGATCGAACCCACGAATCCAGAATTGAGAATCTATGGCTCAGACCACTGGACCACAGAGGCAGTTGGTGACCAAAACAGAGTCGACACGTTGAAACAAGCTCTGAAAGGTTCTATCTATACAGCTATGGAAAGCAAGCTTTGGTGAAAAGGTTACAAATCCATACGGTCTTTCGCATGACTGCCATCGATTATGTGGGACCCTTCCGCCGCAAACCTATTTATGTCGCTAACAGTGATGATAACTCAAAAACTACTGGAACGATTTTGAAAATTCTGACTGAGTTGGAAAGCAAATTTTATCAGGTGTAACAGAAAATATAAAGGATTTATATCTATCCATGAAGCTGAATATCTTTTCCCAACGAACATAGGTTGAAATACGAAAAAGATATTGGCTTCCCAGCTTCCCATTCTAATGTGCTATCCGCTGATGCATTTTGTACCTGAGGTCAAATTTCTTTTGTAGTTTTTAGATCTATGTTCCTTAGTAAAAGTTGATCAGTTTTATGGGCAGATTCACGCCCCTTAAGCCTGGTTTACATAGTGCGAGCTGCTGCCCAGCGAGTAGACAGCTATTCGGCTTGTTGACTCGCACGATAGTAGCTCGGCTCGCCTTTGCTGTCTACACAGTGAGAGCTGCTGCCTAGCCAGCTACTCGGCTTGTTGACTAGGCGCAGCATAAAACACGGGCTCCACTCACGACTGTCTCACTCGCACTGGCGAGTTACTGCCGAATGCGTCCGAACGGTGCGACGTGCGAGTTGCTGGCGGGCGAGCAGGCGAGTGAAAATAAAAAATGTTGAAGTAGCTCGCACGTGACGTCCAAACGATGCGAGTTACTGCAGTGCAGCTACTCGGCAGGCTGACTCGCACGCTAGGTCGCACCGTGTAAACTAAATACCCTTTCTGTTACACGTTTTATAAGCTACTCTTTACCATGGAAAACGCAAACAGCTGTGTTTCGAAAAGCAAGTTTTCAGTGTTTTAATTGATAGACCTACCTAGCAACACCATGTTGCACGATGTCAGCCAGCGACGTAAGGTAATCTTCAACTTCCTTCCCTAGGTGGGATGGGCGTGGCTGACCTGCGAATGCCGCCGCGTTGGGCAGCATGCGGCTTCCAGAGCTTTTTACAAGCCCCCTGTCCACCCCGTGCGTCCAGCTCCCCCCGAACTCGGTCCCCGCTTTCGAGTCATCCCTAATGATGAGATCGCCCCCCCCGCCCACGTCGCTCCCCCTGCCCACGTCGCCCCCCCCGCCCACGTCGCTCCCCCTGCCCACGTCGCTCCCCCCGCCCACGTCGCTCCCTCCGCCCGCGTCGCTTCCCCCGCTCCCCCCGCCCACGTCGCTCCCCCCGCCCACGTCGCTCCCTCCGCCCGCGTCGCTTCCCCCGCTCCCCCAGCTGAGGCTGCCACATGCTTCTCCTTTCTGAGAAGAAGGGACAAATACTTGAACAAAACTGAACAATTTTACATTTTGGGTCGTCTGTACATTTTCAGAAACTCTTCAGTAAAAGAATTTCTGTTTATTTTTAAAACATCTGTAAGTATAAAATGATCAGTTTAGTCAACTCATAGGCTAAATTGTGAATATTCTGACTGCCTGTACCTAGGCTAAATTATGATTCTTCAATAAACACATTTTTCTGGCTTCTAATGTATAAGCAGCTGTTCTGGTAGGTACATTCTGTGTTTATTATCTGTCGCTCTCAGTCAGATCAACATGGAAGTATGTACTGAAAAGTTCAGGCAAATTCTAGAATTGTATAGAGAGAGCTGGTTGTTTTTTACGTACTGGATGTTTTTTTAAATGTACTGGACTGAAATCGATAAAAATCATGTTCGAAGGGGGACAATACTAATGAAACTGATCATTTTATACTTACAGATGTTTTAAAAATAAACAGAAATTCTTTTACTGAAGAGTTTCTGAAAATGTACAGACGACCCAAAATGTAAAATTGTTCAGTTTTGTTCAAGTATTTGTCCCTTCTTATTTTTTATACGTGCAGGCCCTTCTGTACTCCTATCATGTCTTATTTATTTCAAATAAATACTATGTACGAATCTGTTACCTTGTTTTATTTTAACTATTTCATTATTAAATGGTCTTAACCGCAACCGACGTGAGCGGATGGTCAAAATCTGACCATGACCCTATCCTAATAATATTATAAACGCGAACGTTTGTAAGTATGGATGGATGGATGGATGTTTGTTACTCCTTCACGTCTAAACGGCTTGAGTGATTTTAATAAAATTTGGTGTGGAGTTAGTTTACGTCCTGGAATAACACATAGGCTACTTTTTACCCCGGGAAAATGCCTGATTCCCACGGGACAACTCATTAAGCCACGCGTGACACTGCGGTCCGGAAAGCAGACATTTATGTCAGTGAAAATTTTCAAGAATATATACCTAGATGTCACGCAGGTGAAGAATATAGGGCTTCATTTTACCACGGGAAAATGTCTCATTACCGAGGGAGAAGATTTTTTTTCAAGCACTCAAGAGTGACAGCGAGTTTGAGTTCGTATCAGAAATGTCATTTCAGTACAAAACGGCCTGTCAAATCCAATATTGCGCGCAATCTTGAGATCGCTTTATAAATACGAGCCTTAACTACTAGTAGTTAATAGGTACATATAGTTAAGTATTTAACTTTAGTGGCACAGAATAATAAATATCCCACGCAATATGAAAGTCTAGAAACACCATCTCATTGAAAGTAAGAGTGATGATCCGATAGATTATAAGAGATATTTTCCCACGGTAAAACAATGTAATTTCCACTTTCGATGTTTTTTGCAATGAGCTTACTGGTATAATTTGAGGCAATTAACTTGACTTAGAATAACACAGTCCGCGCATTGGAAATTCGACCTTAAATTCAAGCGATTAAGGGGGTTCGATGAGCACCCCAGCGCCCTCCCAAGAAATAAATTTATTGCGTCTAAAAATAAATATTTTACGTTTTGCGAAAATCGGAAGTAAGACTTATGATGATGATGATGCAGATCAATCACCTAAATGTGTCTAAAATTCTAAAATATAGAAAGAAAGAAATCAAAATTACGCTTATTTTAGGTTTATTTCAGCTCAAGAGCCGTATTTTGAACCGTGCATGTGTCGTGGCCATATCGTAGAATCGTCCATATCATGAAATGCTCGACAATTTCATGATGTGGTCGCATTTCATGAAATGTTTCACTATCCATTGGTCATATCATGATGTGCCTTGGCCAAATCAATGATAAGAAATCGTTTGTCGATATGGTCAACTAAACGCGCGGCTACTTCATCAAATGGTCAACATTATGTTGATCATATCGTAAAATGGTGTCATTAATTCCCGATAGAGGCGCTGGAAGCGCTTTGTTTATGAATCAACATGGCGGCCATTGACAACAATATTGTTTCTCGCAATGAAAAAGGGAATAATTTCAAAAGGTCAAATTTAGCTGCCCACATCATGAAATGCGACCATTTCATGAAATTTTCGAACATTTCATAAAACGGGCAATTTTACGATATGGCCACGACACATGCATGTTCATATTCATACTAGTGGTCTGACTCGACTTTTTAATAAAAAAGAGTTAAAAAGTTAGAAACACGTCGCACTGGGTATTAATATAAAAAGAATAGGTTTTGATAAGTTATTACGTCAATATAAACCCTTAAAAATTAAATACAGACGATATTCGTGCGGACGCCTTATTGAATTTAGGGGACATGTCGTATGTTCATGATGGCTGTTCCATATACGCTAGTATAATAGTAGTTCAGTGGCTTTTTGTGCTTTTCTAAACATAATAAGTATAATCTACAGTCTTTATAGGTTAATCTAATGAAATGACAATAAGGTTAATCTCGACCTGCATTATAGCAGTGGCCTTCTTTTAGAAGTAGAAAATGAAATGTACCTAAGCACACTTAAGTATGGTATACACTTTGGCCAGGCGGATTATAAAAATATATCTTTTAGTGTGCAAAGTTTCATCCCAATCCGTCCAGTAGTGGTTGTAGAGTTATTGAGTAACAAACATCCAAACATACTATCTTTTGCACTTATAACATTAGTATCGTTAGATATTATTTATTATTCTGTGACATTAGTAGGGTAGGATTCTTAGGCTCGTATTTATAAAGCGATCTCAAGATTGTAAGTAATATTAAGTATGGATTTGACAGGTCGTTTTGTACTGAAATGACATTTCTGATACGAACTCAAACTCGCTCTTGAGAGCTGATTATAAATACGGGCCTTAATCAAAGTAGAACAAGTGATACAAGACATCAGGTTTACTACCAAACCAGTTTTAAAAACTACGTTTCGTCGAAAAATTCTTTGTACGAAAGTTGTTAAGTATAAAATGTTAATAATGGAAAACGTGTGTAATTGTAATTACATGTAATTTGACGTGTAATTGCGTGTAATACAATAATTACAATGAGTTAAAATCTTCCATATAAAGTATAGTTCCTGGCAAATATCTTGAAGAATGATTGCTCAAACGATTTTAGATCTTAAAAGAAAGAAATTAAGAGTGAACGTTTTCTCAAGATGTTACATACATACATAAAATCACGCCTGTATCCCTAATGGGGTAGGCAGAGCAAAAACGACCTAAACATAGGTTGTTCCGCCACGTCTGACAAGTTTCGAGGGCTAATACAGATGATGATTATGTATATTGCTATAGTGACGGGTTGTCAGCCCATCGCCTAAATTGCAATACACTGAAACCCTCGATTCCCTTAGCTGATTTTTACAGCATGCACGGGAAGCTTAGAGCATTAAACCAGACGGGAGGAGATGCAGCTGGCACATTCTACGTTTTTCTATCACTCCCAGTCCAATATGGAAGCAATTCACAGGCCTCTCAATTCACGGTTCACGGTTCAAGCAATTCACGGTTCTCAAGATGTTTGCCGGGAACTATATTTAGGTACCACAAAGACAAAGTATATATAAGGTAGTTTTTCAAGTTTTGTACAGGGTGTATGTGAAAATGGGGCGGGAGGAGTAAAAAAATAGCTAACCAATTGGCTACTTTCCAACTAGTCAAATCAGCAACTTTTTATGAAATGTCAAAAACGCTTTTTTGTATGGAAATAGTAAGTAAATGATGACGTCACATTTTAGTAAATATTGACTAATCGAATCAATAATTTATATACTTTTAATTCGATTGTTAAAATCGAAATGTGCATTTTTTTTTTAAATGATGAAAGAAATCCACAATATTTTTAGCCATCAGTTTTCAGTATAAACGTTTTGAATTTTTTAAGCTACCCAGTCAAGTAGGCCCAATTCTAGGGCGTGAACCTAGCCTACCCATAAAACTGAACAACTTTCAGAATATGACAAAAACAAAAGCCCTCTCCAAAATGACTCGAGCCGCTGACATTTGTATGGGAGTTGTTTTTTTTCATATTTCAACTTATGTTCCTTGGGGAAAGTTGTTCGGTTTCATAAATATTTAAACTTAAGTGAGACATACTTAGGCCCGTATAATCAGCTCTCAAGAGTGACAGCGAGTTTGAGTTCGTATCAGAAATGTCATTCCAATACAAAACGACCTGTCAAATCCGCACTCAATATTGCTCTCAATCTTGAGATCGCTTTATAAATACGAGCCTTAGGCCCGTATTGATAAACAGCACTCGAGACTGACAAGGAGTTTGAGTATGTATGAGAAATGTCATTCCAATACAAAATGACCTGTCAAATCCGCACTTAATATTGCTCTCAATCTTGAGATAGCTTTATAAATTCGAGCCTCAGAGTCCCGTATGAAATTAAATTTGGTCAGAATTTTTTTTACACCCTGTATATCGTTTTCTCGGTCACCGCCACCTCATTCATGTTATAGAGATATCGGTATCTTACTCTGCGGTGACTGCGGTGCTTCTCTATCGCTACCGAGTACCGACAGGCCGTTTAGAAGGCTGATTCTAGTAAAGATTTGATTAAGGCAGTGAGTTATACATTGACTTGTTGATGTGATAACGTCTTATAAATCGATGAACGCCGGCTGCATGCACGAAAAAGCATGACTCATTGTCACGTTCCGCCCGAGTCGAGCGCGCGGAACAGGCGATAGAGGCACGATCGGCCTAAGGTCCGTATTTATAATCAGCTCTAATGTATTATACATTTCTGATAAGAACTCAAACTCGCTGTCACTCTTGAGAGCTGATTATAAATACGGGCCTAAGAGTGGGCCTAAGCGTTTGGCTTGAGACGCATCAATCTTTCCTTATGTCGTATCACGTAAAATTATCGTCCATAAACCGACTTTACTGACAAAATTTTTTTTTTACTATTAAAATGACCCTAAGATCACAATGAAAGTGGCGAAAAAAGGAACTAACGCCGCTAACAAGGCTGCCAACCCAGTCAGCTTGCAATTTTTTTGAAAAAAGTTGATAATGTTTGACGGCCCCCGCAGCCTAGTTGGCAGTGTATCTGCCTGCTACGCAGAGGGTCCCGGGTTCGATTCCCGGCCGGGGCAGACATTTAATTGATGAATTTTAATGTCTGTTTCTGGGTCTGGGAGTTCTTTGTGGTTGTTTCTGTGTATGTTCATGGCACCCCGATACAGGGAATCCTAGTGGGGGCTATAAGTGTGGTCGTGTTTGTTTGTTTGTTTGATCAGTAGCATCATACACAAAATTAGAGTAATTTTGTCTATGGTAGCATCATAGCATAGCCATAGACAAAATTACTTTTAGTATCTTTTTTTTCCATATATAGGTAGCAGTGGGACATCCCAGGCTAACAAAAAAAAAAAAAAAAAAAAGGTAGCCGTCAATGTATCTCGAGACAGTAACATTATTAGAATCGGCTTCGACACAGACAGTGCGAGTAGAAAGGATGAAACTGCACTTATTGAGATTAAAGATATAGCCTAAGTAGACGGTTGTCGCTTCCGGTAAAGTATATAAATAGCGCAACTGACAATTTGCGTTTAAAATAGAAACTGATTTTAAGAGGCAGAGCTTTAGGTATTGATTGATAGTTGCAAAAATCACGACTTAACTAATGTAAGTCTTATGATAATTTTAGTCAAGATTTAGTTAAGTCGTGTCGGTGCCCTCAACGAATGGATAGCATTATTTACCTACGGAAAATATACAGATCATCAGAACTGTCATAATTATTGAAGGAGCAAAAGATATTTTACGTATTTTTTTTAAACAATCTCTATTATTGTTGACTTAGTAACTTAGTACCTAACCTACCTAATATTAATAATATTGTAATTGACTTCGTAGTTAGTCTGTCATCCATCAAGTTTAACGATGTTATTAACTTATTCATCTGTCGTTATCAAAGTATTAACAGGTTTAAATGCTGTTAAGATTTTAACACCTATCCTATCAAGAATACCTCAATATAGAATGTGCAACCTACTTCTCTTCCTGGGCATATAGTAAAAGCTAATATAATGACCCTATTTTGATTTAGTTACCAACTGTGTTATTTTTCTTTCCTTTTTATTATTATTTTTCGGTTATATATATTTTTTAAATATATTTTTTTAGCACACTTGAGTGAAACGAACTGAAAGTATACTTATTTTATATAAAAACAAACAGTATCCTTAAATATAAGTAATTAAAACATTATCATGTTCAAGGCATGCACAAATTAACATTTACGTAATTGTTATTATTATCTTATTTTCCTTTTCAGTGAAAACAAAACTTTCGACATAATTAGGAAAATAGACTTTACGATAATTTTGAATGAATAAAAAATTGACAAAGAGAACGATTTTATAAATTAAGTTGATTATGTATATTTATGCAGATACGATAATTTACTTCGTTACTACATAGATGAGCTAGTTAGCAACCTATTGGTTTTACACATCCCATTTTTCCTGCGGTAATTAATTGCAATCCTTATTACTCAAAATTTTTATTTCATTATCGTTATAATATTAAGAAAATAGGTAATCCGGAGAATAAGAATTTTGAAAACTTTCGCATGAAAATATTTTTTTTATTTTGTTTGCTTTAATTTCTTGGCAAGCTTTTTAAATTGTAAGTATGTATTTTTTACTAAAACTACTTGTTTAAATTTTTGCTCGTAAATATTTTTTATTTTTTTTATTTTTATGTAGCCTGTATCGTGTCGTAAATATTGCTGTTTATTTTTATAAAAACTTACCTTGCCACGCTCGCCTTTGCTTATCCACTTCTCCCTCCCATTTGTCCAACAATCTTCCCGCCTTTTCTTTGGTACAACCCCAAGCGTCTTCCTCCCCAAAACAGTCCAAAAACGACAGCAGACTAGGAGCTACAGTCTTCCCGAAATTCATTACGTATTCGTAAGACCGCTCCAACAAACTGGCACTCTCTACTCTACTTAGATATAAAAGGAAAAATACGAAGAAAAGTTTTCCGGACGCCATTTTGGTAATTGGCGCGCGCTGCCCGCTAACTTTTTAATTAGGCAAAGGGCGCGGTGCATGCAGCCAGGTGTATATTTTTTTTTGCGGAAAGCACGCGCTTTCGCCGCCGCGCTCAAGGTTATGACTGGATGCGCGACGTATGTGTACCCACTTTATAGGCACCTACTTTCTTTTAGCAAGTTTGTAGAGGTGGAGAACTTCGGTTGGGCTACCCTTGTGGATTATGTTGATGTCAAGTTTAGTTTAGCGTTCTTGCGAAATGTAAATTTGAACTTTTTGCACAAGCTTTTTGTCAAAGCTCGCTATTAGTGTGTGGTTTTATGTATTTCGATAGTACCAGCCTGAGATCTCAATCATAGCCCAGAGGTGACCTAGGTGACATGGGCTTATTTTTTATATTTGGTGAAATAATATTTTTTGGTATAATTTATTTTCAATAAGAAAAATTTTGAGTCCAGAGAAAATCACAGCAACGCTAGTTACTTACTTTAAATAATAAAACTGACCTGAATAAATATACCTTTAAATTGTTTTCGTTGTAATTAGTTAGCGAAAGTATAGGGACTGCTTACCGCAAACTGAAAGGGGTTGGTAGCTCAGTCAACGAAACTGAACAACTTTTACACGGAACTATTTAATGAAAGAAACATTTTTTGAATTTCCCATGAAAAATACATGAAAAAAAAAACACTTGCATTGTCCCTTCACGTGATCGCAAAATGAAAAACCTTCATTTCCACGGAAAAACTTATTTAACGCGGATGAAACCGCGGGCAGAAAGCTAGTAATATTTATTATTATTACGAGTCTAACTGAAGCAATGCTGTAAGCTCGGATTAGTCAAGAGATACCACGAGCACACGCGAACTTTTATTTTGTATTTTTTTTAATGTGTTTTAAAATTATGGGTCTATGTGCTAGCGGCAACTGTCCCTTTCAAACCAATGACAGAATGCGCGCTCTGTCCTTTTCTGTTAGCTGCTGTTTCAAGCCGATTTCATATATTTTTGCATATATCTCAATGTATACAAAAAGTATTGAAAAAGAGAGTTGATTATGATGTTCTTCATAATTATACGGTGATTTCGATATAACATTTGCTGTTTCTAAGCTCATAGAAATGTCACAGTTGTTCAAATTCGGCATTGAGACGCCAGATTTTCATGATATTTCTGATGATTTCCTGGTGTAATCATAGTATTTTTAGATTATATCTATGAATCTAGTTGTTCTCCATATTTTAGAGAAGCTAACCATATATAGATTTATTGAAAATTCAACTATTAACTATACTAACAAAGTCAAATGCCGGACCGTGTTCAGCCCGATTTAGAGTACTTCCCTCCTTATAGCCGTGGGATTAGCGTGGCTATTTTGGAACCACATTTTTCGCAAATTGATTTTAATTTGAAAAAAAAACGTATGCGTCTAAAATTTTTGATGATAGGCCTATAATCTTATAATAAATACTTGCACGACAATTATTGCATGACCACTAGACCAGTTTGTATATATCTATCTAGTAAGTGTCCGTAGATATTTGATTTGACAGGATTATAATACGCTATTTGACTACTAGTCAAATCAGCAACTTTTTATGAAATGTCAAAAACGATTTTTTGTATTAAAATACAGGCTTATGACGTCACTGGCTTGTAAATATTGACTACTCAAATCAATAACTTCTATATTTTTAACTTGATTATTAAAACGAAATATGCATTTGTTTTTAAATGATGAATGAGATCTACAGTATTTTAGCCATCAGTTTTAAGGTATAAACGTTTTGATTTTTTTTAGCCACCCAGTCAACATGCCTCGGAAGATAATATTCTACTTTACATGAGCATAGCATACATATAAAGTCCTATCCAGTTACAGGGCGTAGCCCCCTCCTCAGTGATCGTAGGGCTTCTAGCCATAATCCACCACATTGGTTAAGAGCGAGTCGATATGGTTATAATAAGGGTTCCGTATGCAGTACATACCTACAATAACGCCTGTATCCCTTACGGGGTAAGAACACAGCAATCTATTTGGCAGGTACGATAGGAAGGTTCACCAAACGAATGTGATGATTATCCTCCTAACGCCCTTTTAAGGAGGGAAGTACTCTAAATCGGGCTGAACACGGTCCGGCATTTAACTTTGTTATGATAGTTAATAGTTGAATTTTCAATAAATTTATGTATGGTTAGCTTCTCTAAAATATGGAGAACAACTAGATTCATAGATTTAACCTAAAAATACTATGATTACACCAGGAAATCATCAGAAATATCATGAAAAACTGGCGTCTCAATGCCGAATTTGAACAACTGTGACTTTTCTATGAGCTTAGAAACAGCAAATGTTATATCAAATTCACCGTATAATTATGAAGAACATCATAATCAACTCTGTTTTTCAATACTTTTTGTGTACATTGAGATATATGCAAAAATATATGAAATCGGCTTGAAACAGCCCCATGCTAGAAAAGGACAGAGCGCGCATTCTGTCATTGGTTTGAAAGGGACAGTTGCCGCGAGCACATAGACCCTTAAAAGGCCTTCGCTTAATAATTGGTACAGGCCCAGGCTTGGACAAGCAACACATGTAAAATTGATCCTAGGAGAAATTTTCATCCTATATTAAGGGTCGTATTTATGAAGCGATCTCAAGATTGAGAGCAATATTAAGTATGCATTTGACAGGCCGTTTTGTACTGAACTGACATTTCTGATACAAACTCAAACTCGCTGTCACTCTTGAGAGCTGATTATAAATACGGGCCTAAGATACAAGCTCGATGGTGTAGTGGATAGGACCGCTGCCTTCTGTGCAGGAGGTCGTGGTTCGAATCCCACCACGTACCAATATGTTTTTCGGTTCCCGAATTTCATATGTACGTTTATTCGGTGCTTTTACGACGATAGTCACTTTCATTACTATGAAATAAGAACAGGATAGCAAATAAACACATGTGTTTGACGTTCCTGATTTGACATAAGCTGCTTTAAATAAGAACCGAGCATAGAGCATGTTCCTTATTTTACGTTAAATAAGCAATCTTATGTCAAACTTAAGCAATTTAATGTCAGATTAGGAATGTCAAAGTCATGTGTTTATTTGATATCCTGTTCTTATGTCAAATATAGGAAAGTGACAGCGCTACTAAAAATTAGTATTAGTAACTAGACGGCATTTAACTTAAAATACAAATAGCATGTTAGAATATTCTAGAATATAGTATCAAGATCAAGGTAAAACAGGAAAATATCGAGTCACCATGATCTTAGACAATGAATATACGATGCATCTCATGCATCCATGGTGGATTGTACAGTCAACGACAGATAAAGTTGTCTGTAACGACCACTATCAAAGACAGCGGCCGGGACCGAAGGCTTAACGGGCCCTGCGAAGCACGGAACCTTTTTTCTTCCAGACAATTAGGTGATTCAGCTTGCATTGTCCTAACCAATCTGGGGAAAATCCCACAAAATGATAAATTGAAACAAACATCAACTTTGTGTCCCTGGGAATTGATCCCAGGACCTCCGAACCGGGAGTCCATGGTTCAGTCAGGCATGGTTTATTCATCCATGGTGGATGTTACAGTCACCGATATACTTGGAGTAATTTTCTACTTGAAATCGGACAAACCTCCAAATATATATTTTTGTTTCGAATAAACTCAAAAACTACAGGACCGATTTAAAAAAAAAACACTGTTAGAAA
>JARACY010006583.1:0-16225 GCA_029255725.1 Scrobipalpa atriplicella
AAAAAGAAACTACGCACATGTTACATGATCAAATAGCTTGACAGAATATACGCCGGTTTACGCATTTTTTATGTAAGGAATATTTCCTCACTTTGACAGCGCTAAAGTCAGCTGTTGATTTTCTATCACTTTTATATTTCTTGTTTGAGAAAGTGACACCGATAAATTTTAAATTAGTTGAGAAATGTGTTTCTCGATTTGGCGCTGTTGTATCGAACTTTCTGAGCGCGCGTATTCCGGTTTTTTTTACATACCTATACGTATTTTGACAAGGTAACATGTGCATGAGATGAAAGATGAAGATAAAAAGCAAAGACCTGGGGCATGCATGTAAGTCAACCATTTCTTGAGCCGGTCGTCCGCCAGCGCGACTAGGCCGCCCTTCGGTATATCTGCAACGCAAGCGCCGCGCAACGGCGGTTAGTCGACCGAACTAAAGGTCTAGCACACAGACCGGAAATCCCTTAGGATATATATTTTGCCTTCTTAGATTAAAAACTTGGATAAAATGTGACTGAACAAAAAAGATAGTAAGATGGTTTCCTGATAGCACTTACAGATTCATTCATTATGATTTTTACTTTCATGTAATTTTTTTTGCAAGCATAGTTGACTTATTAAGATTTGAATAGAGTATACGATACCCTCCTCAAAGAGAGACAAGGCAATGGCAACAGGACTTCACAGCGAGATGAAAGTATTCTACACAATATGACAAATAATGCCCAAATGGAAATTCTATTCTAAGAGTTTTCTGGTCTGTGATTCGCAACTAACTAATACTACTAAGCAACATTGAAAGCGAACTATGCAAATAAAAATTGTGACCTTAGAACTTCTAGTTAAAGTTTTAGAGCTATTGATGTAGCCGGAGAAGTAATAAAACAATAACATTTCAGAATTTCGTTTAAGATCGGATATACTGCTGGGCTTTGTCGAGAGTTCCCTTTTACGAAAATTAGAAGTATCTTTGGACGTTCACTGACACCGTACACCAAGGATATGTTCTCTATGTTCAATATACTGACCCTTGTGCTTGTGTTCCTGTGCGTGCGTGCAGCAGGCGGGGTGCGGGAGGTGGGGGCGCAGCGGCCGCACGCGCACGCGGTAGAAGCGCGACCCGCGCGGCATGTGGTAGCGGTTACCGCTCTGTAAACAACATAGTACAGGTTAAAAAAAATTAAGCTGACAATATCATTCTGAAGTCTTTTGAGTACATTGCCTATATTTCAGTGGAATGTGGAAGGCGAATTTTTAAGTCCAAAGGGCATTTGAAGTAACTCAAAATGGCCTTAGGGTGCGTTGTCATGTGTTGGTCTTTTCATTGTGAAAAATTGTGAACCCATACTGATTACAACATTCATTTATAAAAATTTAAAAAGTAACAAAGATTTGGAGCAAACCAAAAATATAAACTAAATGGTAAAAATGTATTAGAAACTTACCTTCTTAGCATAACAATACTCCTTTGACTCTACACTCGCGATGGCGTATAATTTTCTTTCGCTCTCATTCTTCACTTGTATACTGAGGTCTAACGCTGGCAAACAGTCGCTATGCACGAAGTACATTATTGGCGCCTCCTGTACAGAGAAAAACATACACATATTAGAGCGGGTTTTTAGTCAGTTCTACAGACTTGCGTGTTGGTCAGATTTGTTCTATAATGCATATAGTGAAGCCCTCACCTGCATAACGGTGTAGTTGAGATGTGCCGGCTCCCACATGACGAGAACGGTGTGTCCGGGCAGACACGAGGACAGGCTGAGCGTGCCGGCCGCTAGACCAACCGGCGTGTGACTTCGCCCTCGCGACCGTCGACCTTCCTCTTTCTTCGGTGATGATGACCTGCATAATGACAATAGTTTGTTTGTAATATTCTTTCTAAGTTAAATAAATCGTCGAGTGAGGATGCATCCGGCTGATTATTTATTCTTCTTCAATGTAAGTTATAGAGGAACTATAACCAACCTGCCATCGCTGTCCTCTTCTTTGCTCTTGTCGCTGTCGTCGACCCGCTTTTCCAACTCTTTCTTCAGATCAAACACCTGCTGCTGTAGCAATGCCTTTTCATTTTCTAGTGTTGCCATCTGAAAAATTCAAATGACCTCTATTATACACTTCCTGCACACGTAAGCCTATTTCACGAAGGTTGATTAAAGATGACGTGTTTAGACAGATTAAAATCCTGGCTTTAGTAGACTTACCTGTGTTTTGAGTAGTGCGTCGTAGTCGTTGGTTTCAGGGTCGGTGAGCTGCTGTATGGTCTCGCGGTACTTGGTGCATTCCCTCATCAGGGTTTGCTCTCGTTCGCGCAGGAGCTCCAGCTGACGGCCCTTCTCCGTGATAAGGCGACGCGATATGTCGTTGATCGTCACCTAGAAAATTATGTGTTTATTTTACATTTACACTTCGTTTTTTTTTTAAGTCACATGATGAATCAAACCCATTGAAGCCCATTCATCCATCTTTTGCTGCCATTCTGCTTCCATTTTAGCTACAGCTTGTCTGACAGCCTCTTCTTTCTCGATCTCGACATTTTCCTTGGTCTGCATGACCGTAGCTTTTTGCTGGATTTTCGGTACCTTTAATCTTATTATCTACAACACTAACCTGTTTTTCCTGTTCATACTTGGTCTTCATAGCTGCTACCTCTGCCTCCATCTTTTGCTGCCATTCTGCTTCCATTTTAGATACAGTTTGTCTCACAGCCTCTTCTTTCTCGACCTCGGCATTTTCTTTCGTCTGCATGACGATGGCGTTGTGGCTGGTGATCTCTATGACGTCTGTCCGCTCGATCTTCTCGAGACTGGATTCCGACGGTGACCTGTCCATGTTGGTTAAGGCTACTAGACGGAACCTGGACGGAGAACGAATAGTTGAAGCGTGTGATTGCGCGGTGTTTGTTAGTAAACCCGTTAGTACTGTTCCTTCTCCGTAGTTCTCTTGTAAAAAATATGTACTTGTGCAAAACGACTCTTTGCATTCTCATATTCAGAGACTTTTTGCACTTTATCACCACCATATTGTTTTGTTATATACTGGTAACACGGTAGAATATCGATACTGAAAGGAACCTCAAGCTCAAAATTACATTACGTTCGCAACAGAATTTTACTCAGACATTAGTATGATTTTTAAGGTTAGTAATTTTATTTTATATGTTTTTATGAAAGTGAACTCACCTAGATCTGAGAGACTCTATTTCAGCCTTGTAATCTTGATGCATCTTCTCCTGCAAATCCTTGATTTCTTTCTGCTTATTTGCTTCAATATCTTCCAGTTTCTTTTCGAACGTGCTTATTTCTTCTCTAGTTTTATCTAAAAGTTCTTTTGTACTTTGGTGCTCTTGCTCTAATCTTTCTAACTCTTTCTGGTGTTCTGTTTTTAAATCTTCTTTATCTTTTTTTAGTGACTGAATGACTTCATCTTTTTCTGCCAGAGCTGCCTTCATATCACTTAGTTCTAGTTCGTGGTCTACTGTTAGTCTTTGCGTCTGTTCTCTAAATCGTATCGCGGCTTCTTCGTTGTTTCTCTCCCACTCTTTTAGTAATTCTATATATTTCTCGCCTAGCCAATTTCTCTGTTCGTTCATATCGTTTTTGAGTTTGGCTAATTCTTCTTTGATAAATACTATGTTAACCCTACATAACCCACAGAGTTGCACGAGGAATGCTTGTAGCTTCTCCATGTTTATTCTGTGTGTGTCCATGTTATCCTGTAATTAATAAAACTCATTTCGAGCATACTTAACTGAATATAAGTAAATCTATTTGGTAGACATTCGATATTATGTAGGGTAAAATAGAAACATTTATAAAACAGTCGTATATGCGTCGTATGTAAATTACGTAATGCAATTCTAAAGAAGAGGTCTCTTTAGGCATTAAAATAGGAAAGTTGGATATATTTATTGTAATTTACGTACGAATCCAAAAAGTAGTGCTACATACACGCTACATAACAATTTGCAAAGCATGAGTCTAGTCATGCCACTAGTGTAAAAGAATTAAGTTCTTTTTAGGTTATTCGGGTATTGTACTGTTTTATGACGATATCAATATGAATGAGTGATAGTCGTGGAATGCTAAAGCCGAACATAAAAGAGCACTACTCTACAGCAGAGGGGGCCGGTGACGTCACGAGCAACAGAAACTAAATATACAGGCTTCTAAAGATATGCCGCCATCATAGCCAGTTTATCATTTTGCCGCCCGTTTTATTGGCATATCAGTCTTTGTATTCCGCCATTTCAGCGGCATAATATGTAGAAGCCTTTACGCGTCCACGTATGTAAGACCTTACATGTATCGTACGAAATATGATTACTGTTTAGTTATCCGATCGCTCTTTTAGTGATAAGACCAAGAGAATCCATGGTACATAAACCTTAAAACCCAAAAACTTCTAAAAAAAAAAATGATTGTTGAAAACTAAATGATGGATATTAATAGAGCAATATTTTATTTACAAGAGCTTCTGTTATTATTTGAAGAACAACTATTTCTTTCGAACAACGAAAGAAGATTAACCTCGTTTCGGTCTTACACGCGCACACGCTCGCTACGATACAGGGTTCAACACCTTATGTTCCCGGCCCCACTCCAAGCTGTTGGGTAGTGATTCTTCAATGTAAAACTGCTCATCCACAAACTCATCCTCGGGTATGTCCGCAAGCCGCACCTCGGTCACCGTGGACACGGCGGTGGTGTCGGGCGCGCAGATCGTGGACATGTCCATCTTCTGCTTCTTGCTGCCTTGACGACTCAGCCGCTCGAACTCGCTCGTGTCTGTCTCGGATTCTAGGTCCCTGGGTAGAGGAGAATTCACTTTAAACTAGGAGTGATTTCTGGATGGCGAGAAGAGCACCAGTGGATCTATCTTACATTATTTTATTTTTAAAGTAAATAATAAAAAATAAAATGTAACACAATTTAAAGAGAAACTTACTTAGAAATATCTACTTGCACATCAACATCCTTGTCTTCATGGTGAGATGCAGTCAGTCTGAAATAGAAACAATACATTTACATTTTACGAAGCGCCTTTTTCAAATGAATATCTACCATAATGGTAAAATCCTCATGCTTCAGAAGGAATGAAGAGGACAAAGTCAAAAATCAAACTATTATTGATGATCAGGTCGGAAAATAGTACATGTCTTCAAGTGATCCCACTTCTGATGACATCGAAAAAATCTGCATGAAACCCGATCTATGGCATAATGTACCACTCACCTCTGCTGGAAGAACTTCACAGTGGCCTCCATGTCATAGCTAGGCACTTCTTGGTCCAGCTCAGGAAACGTGGCGCTGACAAATTCGATATCTTCTGTCATGCCGGGGAACAGGGTACGGAGGAAGTGACCCTCGAATATGAATGTCCACTATAGAACTGACCCACCCACCTCTGTTGCTAGAATTCAACAATCGCCGTCATTGTTGGAGAGCTCGAGAAATGTCAAATGTTTTCAGGTGATCCCACTTCTGATGTCATACAAACGTGACCTAACACCTAAAGTCACAAAAGTAAAGAATCTGCATGAAACCAACTCTATTATTGACAGTATCTACCTTTGCTGGAAGAACTTGACAGTAGCCTCCATATCATAGCTTGGGACTTCTTGCGCCAGCTCAGGGAAAGTGGTGCTGACAAATTCAATATCTTCATCAGTAAGTAGAGGCAGCTTGTGGTCATACAGCGCCGGCGCCTGCGTGGCGAAGGCGGGGGGGAGCTCCGTCATGCCGGGGAACAGGGTGCGGAGGAAGTGACCCTCGAAGAGGACGTTGAACTCTTGCCGCCTGGACACCTCTTCCTCGTGGATTTTGAGCAGTTTCGCGGCTAAGTCTGTTGCCCACTAGAAGGAAATAAACCAGTTTAGATAAACAAAAATGCCGTGTAATATAAGGCCCTACTCATAAAACTGCGAGCTTGCAACGCAACGCAATGAACAATTCTTTACACATGTCACCATCGCATATTCCTGCGATGGTGAAATGGGTAAACATGACTTCGCGATGCGTCTCACGGCGTCACACTAAGCAGCGTGATCTCTTCGAGTACAGTCTTATCGCATCGCGGTGTGAACCAATCCCAAATGCCGACAGAGGGATCAATGTGTTATTAGAACACTGGAACCTGCAAGTGTACCTTCAAGTGGTGGTGTGAGAAGCTCCTCCTGCGCGCGACCTCATGCACCGCGCGCACGAACATGTTGGGCGCGCGGTGGAGTTGCGCCACGATGCCGAAGTATCGAGCCAGTCGGTTGAAGCACTGGAACGACAGCATCGCATGCGCATCTTGGACAGACATTGAGTTCTCGATCATTAGCACCGCCCTGGAAAAAAATAACAGGTCTTTTTCAGGGAAACGTTGACGTTAGACTTTATGAGACCAATGTGGAAGTAACTTACCTTATACTACTAATAATTATCTCAAGTTATTCCAATCAAATTAACCATCACAAATAACATTATAATATACTCACTCTAATCTAGACTTCAATATGTAGGACAGTTCATCTTTGGACTTGGCGATTCGTCTCCTGATATCTACGAGGGTCTGGTGTCCTTTCAGTAACATCTCCAGCTGACAGCAATGCGACTGAACAAGGGTAGGCAGGGCAGAAGGGTCACACGCTGTGTTTTGTACATGGTCTCGGTACTGAAAATAGTGAATTGTGTTAGATACTAAAAATAGTGAAAATAGTGAATTGTGTTTTTGTGTGTTTTTATGGATGAATAAATGACTATCTATCTATCTTAGAGAATTGGTTTTAAACGAACGTTCAGGTTCATTTCGTCTACTTTTCTATGAGGTTTTTTTTTCTTTCCTTTATTTTTCAAAATTAAATGTTTACATTAAGTAGACATTTTGTGATAATCGGTTTTGTCGGTTGGCGATATCGAAAGTTAGCGTTCTGGATTCTGGGATAGTAAATAAAATAAACCTAAACGAAATCAAGATCTAAGCGTTCATTTCAAGTCGGGTAAATTATAACTAACTGCCTCCGTAGTGTAGTAGTTCATTGTAAGTTCTAAATATGGAGGATGCATGTTCGACTGGTAATGAGAAGCAGCATTGGTAAAAGAAGTCGTTAGGACATTGTAGTCAAGTCATCATCACTTAGATTGTATGATGAGAAACAAGACACCAAGATTTTTCTGAAATTTAACTATCTACGTAAAAAATAACAATGTTAATTAAAAATTACTGAAATTACGATAACCAAACGTAGTCTGATTATTTTAATATACGACTTTTACCTGTCTAATAAGCGAGGCCGCCTGGTTGTGCTGGTCACTTTGCAGCTTCTTCACGTCAGTCAACAGCTGCTCGAGCCCATACAGTCGGTCCTCGATACCCTTGATCTGCTTCAGCCCGTGCATGTTGGCGTATTCCAGAATATGGTACAGTTCAGCTTCACGCTCTTTAAGAGGCTCCGCGTCGATCTGAGAAAGAATAAAATATGTGAGGTTAGAATAAAATAGAGGAGGTTTAAAAAGCTGCAAAAAAAGGGAAATTTTGTAAAGATAAAATAACAAATTTCGATAAATGAAAGATCGAGGTATAGCAGTTATTCTATACTATAGAGTGCTTTCACATTAAGCGTTTTAGGGCTCTTACAGACGAGCGACAGCACCTAGCGACAGTCCGCGACAGTTATCGGCGACCGTCGCCGATTGTCGCCGATTGTCGCTCGTCTGTAAGCAGTCTTAGTCGCGCTACAACAGCGCTACAAATGTGGACCCCTTCACAATAACGCAGCGCGGCTTTGTCGTGCAGTTACAGCAGTGTCAGCCGCAAAATATAATCTGAGTGAACATAACATCAAGAGTCAATAACAAACTTGAAACCTAAGTAAAGTCTGCTCGTCTGATATCATCGTATTCCTACGAACACGCAATTACATTGATCTGAGACTAAAACAATTAAGATTACTGCGATTTCCATGAACTTAATTAGGAAGTTTAATATAGCATAACTAATACGATGTTTACTTTTCTTTCGTTATTGTGGCTAGAGTCATAAATCGCTTTTGATTAATCCATACGTTTCATAATGCAAATACATACAAAAAAGTTCAGTACATTTTTAATGTTCTCCGACAGTATTAAAATGTATGCCATACAATATACAGCTCAATATAAAGATAGGGTTGATGTCATTATTCCATTTGCTGATTTGAAGTGACGCCATGACTCAGTTAAACAAGATTGAACAGGAAAATGTAGCAATCTTAAAAGCATGTTGTATCTTTAATTTATCTAAATAAAGTTTTGATTTTACTAAAAATATTATACAACATTGGAAAACTATTTTTTTTTTATCTTTCGCCTAGTTTTGGTCACTACAAAATTGCACTATTTATAACAAACTAATGGATGATTATAAGAACACGAACTCTCATAAAGTATAACAAAATTGTGAATAATTATAACTAGTGCGTAGACAAGTTTTAGAAATATAGAAATAAATTTATTTGGTATTAAATATTACAACTAAGCCTTATAAACTATACACGTCCATTAGATACCTCACTGGAAAAAGATTATGCAGAACAAGATGGCTAAAATCGGTCTACTTTTTCATGTTTTACTATAATAGCGTTTGCCGATCAGATCAACAAAATCGAAAGTAAAAATATTCCCTACCAGCGCCAGTCCCTTCTGACAGTAGTCCAGGATGTCCTGGAGCGAAGCCTTGTTCCCCTGCGCCAGGATCCAGTGCAGCAACGTAGGCTTCTCCTTCTCCGCGGCGTGGGTGACTGTGAACGTGACCCCCTCATCGGAATCCTCGATCCGGCCTTCTGGTTCTGAAGACTGCGCCACTTCTTTGCTGCTTGAGCTTTCCTTTTTGTCGAAAACTGTAAGTAAGAAATTAGTCTCAGTATTTGATCGATTATCTCTATAATCTAGAATGCCACGAGTCATTTAAATAGAGCAAGCAGTAGTAGTTCTTGGAACGTTTCGTCATAATTTTTCTGTGCAGTGTACCACTAGTACCACTACCATGAAATATTATACTATTCAACGCGGACCTCAGAACAAAAGCAATTTCAATTCGAGATTCTGAAATAGTAATTTTTACTGAATTCAAAATATGCAAGGGCCTGACTGAAGCCTGAAATGCACGTGAATAAACTACACCTATGACTATGAGGGTAAAAATTTCATACCAAAAGATGTCTGCCAGTAGCATTAAAGAGATTAATTATAAATCTATTACAAGAAGAACATCCCATAAAAGAATTGGTCACTTATGAACTCATAAAAAGTACATATACTGTTGATCTACAATACAATGTAAAATTACCAGAAACTAATGCTTGTACAAACTTTAACAAATATAGCAAAATAAAATGAAGTAGTCCTCATTAAAATTCAATAGGACACTACTTGTTCGCGGCCTTCAACAAAAAAGTAAGCCACTAAATTTCTATACTATTTTTAGCTTCAATTACCACGCAATTTAGAAATAGATGAGACTACAATATCCGGTTGGTACTAATTTTATTACTGTATTTTGGTAGAAAATCACAAAAATGTAGACAAAAATATTTAAATTTAAACCGACTGCTGAGTATTTTTTATACATTTTCAACCTAATATTTTATTAATAAATTAATAAATATTTTATAATTTATTTCATAATGTAATGAATTAATGATGTTGCAAATTATTCAATAATAATAATCAACTAATAACTAACCATTAGAAACCCCACTTTTACTCGTAGTACATTTATAAAACAATTTATTTATAGGACATGAAAGTATGGAAAAACACGCATCAAGATAAAGTAGACACGGTTGGAAAAAAAAACTACGATCACGTGATATTTAATATCAGTAACAACAACATCGGAACAATAAAGTTTTGATATTGCTAGCATACAGTTTTCTTTTTATCGTCTATAGAATACAGCCGATCCTAAAGTACCATATCGCTAGCTACTAGCCCAAAAACAGCTTCATAATACTGTTGTAGTTACCCCAAGGCGCGAGGTATAAATATACCAAAACAGAGACGAGTTGAGTTGACGCAAGTGCTTCTAGTTTGAATAACAAAGGAAGTCCTAGATTCTTGTTGCTAGCTCCAGCAACAGGTGTTTCATTGTCATTCAGCTCTGAGGCTAATTTATTCAATGAGCTTTGCCATTACAATCTTGCACCTTGTAGTACAATCTTTAATTATGAAAGTTTTCATTTTCTTTGTCTTTGCTACGTAAAAATGTGCTCCTTATTATTATTTAAAACTCATTATGGTGCTTTTATCATGTTGAATTTAATAAGCGATAGAAACCTGTACGTACATCTTGCTTGATTAAAGATAAGTTCGTAGTACAGAAAACACGAGTGCGGAATAAATAAATTAAATGTACAAGAATTTAGGAGATTTTCGCAGTAGTTCACTACGATTAGATTGTTAAGTTTCAACGGGATTGTCATGTAACATGAAACTGCTCTGAAATATCGAGGTAACAATAAATATAATTGCGGTAATAATCCCGGTCAAAATAACAATCTAATTTAAGATAGGTACTTTCGATCTGTATATTGCTATAGTGACTAGTTGTCAGCCCATCGCCTAAATTACAATACTGAAACCCTAACAATGAGAGATAAACCCTTGTCAGACGCGGCGGAACGACATTTAATTTTGTTTAGGTCGTTCACGCTCTGTCTACCCCATTAGGGAAAAAGGCGTGATTATATGTATGTATGTATGTACTTTCGATTGTTCTTTACACAGCGGGAAGTGATAACTAATTTGCTCCATTTGTAATTAATTATAAACCAGTTGTAAATTGTATTATTATTAATTTTCAATGTCATTAGTAATTATTTCAATACGCACGCACAAGTTTTATCAACCCACACGCGACGGGTTTAATGCATTATCTTTAACATAAAAAAAATGGCAACTGGCAAGCTCTTCCATAACATACATTGAAGAATATAGGTCATAAAAGTAAATACCACGAGCACGGTAATGGCCCTTTCAACTGATAAAATGTGTCATTTTCACAAGACACATTTTCCAGAATACGCCATGAAAGGAAATTTGCTGTGCCATTTCAGTTTACGTGGGCCGACACAGTAGTCAGTTGAACGAAGTCTAACACACAGAGGTACAGAAATTTTGTTTTAATATTGCTAGGTTCTTTTCGCAAATAGTTTAAAATTTTGCGCAGTCTAGTAAGGAAGTCAAACCGGCAGCAAATGCCTATCGTGTACGCGGCCATTAACCTTGGCCTGCATCTAGATTAAATAAGACGTATTCATATTCTTGCATACAAAAGGGTAGTTCCTAGCATAAATTATAGATAGTATGTAAATCCTTATTATCATAATAATATATTGTGGGCGATACGATGAACTAGATTAGTGACAGTAGTAGTTTCTGGATCTGGAGGAAATTTCCAAAGTGCTGAATGTTTGGTAGTTGGGTAGTTTCACATTTTTCAGATGCGACAAGAACTTAGATCCAAATAAAACTTCTGTTTGACAAGCCTCAAAATGTCTTGCCGGATTTTGAAATCGACAATATTTTAATTTTTCTAGAAAGCTGCTCAAGATGCGAGACTGTATGTATAGGGAAGTTTTTTTTTAATACTGTTGGCAAAGATCTACACATTGACGTATATCAAAGGATTTATCTCTGAAAGAGTACACAGCTCTACCACCCAGTAAAAGACCACTTACCATCTTCATCAGACAGTTTGAAATCCACTCCAAAGTCCTGCGCTGACTGCTTATCTGACGTACTATCCAATGGATGTGTGACCCTGTATGGGTGGCCTTCGAAGTCGGTCTCTTCAAACACGTCGAATGCTGAGAATCTGTGCGCTTCTGCATTCGTTTGTAAAGCGGGTAGGATGGGGATCTTGCCTAGATACTCTAGGACTTCATTGAGCCTGGAATAGAAGGGTTTTTGTTAGTGTTTCAAGGTTATAGAATCCATCACAATATGAAGAGTAGGGTGTCCCGTCCAGACGCTTTTTTTTTTTTAATTTCGTAACTTATTACCCCGCAAAAGTTGCGTAATTAAACGAAGATTATTGTAAAAATATTTAAAAAAAAACAAGTAACATCTTTGGGGCTCTACCGAATTTCAAAGTTTAAAATAATTCTTATTAATTAATTAAAAATTAATTTTAATAAAAATCGTTTTGTACCTCAATAATAACTAGTTTAATTATAAAACAGCAGCAGCATACTTATAACATTAAAAAAAACTTGGTCGCACACTTACAAACAATATAACACGAATTAACTCCTATTCTCAAGTTTCGGCTTGTTACCACATTATTATTGTGTTCTATGTTTATAATAATATAATTTTATTATATTAAAGGTACGCAGGTGCTGTGTTTTAGTTATAGTTTAACTTTAAAGTCATTATTGAGGTACAAAACTAATTTTATTAAGCGACTCTATCTAATGTTAATAACCCCGAAACTTTTAAAAAGACTTTAATTTTTTTTTATTTAACTTGTGCTTTACCTATCTTAAGAATACCTTTCTTAAGAATCAAAATAGGTTCTCACTCAGCACACATGTTATCACGTAATATCTAAATAAACATATGTACACTTAAACATATTCCGAATGACCTATTTCTGCAACAGCGGTCCTTATAACGGCTTTAAACATCGAATATTATCGTGCAACTTATACGGTACATTTTAACACAATACATTTCTTTGTTTACTTTAAACGGAAACTATAACTTTTTATTGTTTCTCCTTTTATGACTTCTTTAATTTAGGTCACTGTATAAAGTTATCAATTACTAACTTTCCTTCATACAGCTTTGCCTGCGGTTATATGAGTATTTACTCGCAGGAAGTGCTAAAATTGCCTCTCCTGCGTCCTGTGCCTACGTCATAGTAATTTTGACAAGATTCATTTGAAATCCGTTATCGTATTCACACATATTATATGTCCATACAAAGTTTCACATTAGTAGGATTATTTATTATAGTCGCAAAGTATGGGAACCATAATCATAACCCAATGTTTTGTGAGTTGTTATTGTCAACATGGTTACCAACGCAATTAAACTACGATTCACAGTAGATACCTATATCTGAATCATCATAACATAACCTTAATAGGAAATATGTATTTATTTGTCGACTCTACTGAAGCGCTTATATCACAGTATACATTCTAACTAAGTGGTTTTGTTCATTGATCTTTGATCTATTAATATAGTTAAGCAATCACGATAGCAGTTTGAATGTGTTAAATGAAAATTAGGGCAAGTGAGAATCTCCACACTCTGTAAGACATCTGTTCGTGTTCGAATTATTATCAAAATCGTGAAGCCAAGTTGAAGGTCACTATATAAAAACGTGTTGTCAATTTAAAAGTAGGCCTATTGTTGCCCCAACGAGACCTATAAATAAACAATATCACGCTTCTTACGCTGGCCAATAGTCTATATTTACTCACTGGAGTATCTTAAAGATAAATACCATTAGTTTATCGGTTCCATTAGCCCCGATTCCGTGATTCTAAGGACGAGAAGGGCGCAAAATGTAGGTGAACCAACAAGTGGGTTAACTCACTGCAAGACCTAGTTTCGCTAAAAACAGAAACCTCTCTGCGGCGAAAGTCTATATAGCCTTCAATTTCAATCTGATGCTGTTATACTTGTTATAAGCGACTAGAAATGATATTATAGACATCTATTGCCCACTACGTAAAGAAATTGAACCGTAAATAGAAATCGATGGTAGTTATTTTTGTTCTAGACGTTGAGTCGCCCGTGAAAGAGAAATTGTAGACTTGTAGAGTCAATACAATAGGTATTCTAGAGCCAAGACTTGTGCGTAATAGCCTTATCAATAAACCAGTTTAGTGAATCAAAATATTCCTCAATGTCAGGCTTACCTACTTACGAAACTAGATTATACTGCTCATTGAGGAAATGCGAATATCTTATCAAAATTATATTTTCGTTTTTACAGACTAGCCAGTTGAGAAACAAATATAACTATACATAAATTATATCTGTTCTGTTCTTAGGGCATTTACCTTTAGCATTACTTACAATACAAATACTAACCGGTTTCCTTGCAGAATCTAACATCTGAGTAGGAAAAAGTATCAGGGTATCGTGCTTATGTAACTATAACTCTACCAATTTGACATGGTTGTTTAAACACACCATCGCGGAATAAATCTGAGTCGTTTATTTTTAATCGAGTTGGATGTCAACTCGAGTTGACCTAGCAACAACGAAGGCCAGGGTCAAGCTATTAACGATGATAGTACTACTATAGAACTATACAAGTATAGCAAAGTACCATAGTGTCGCCAGTCCTAGTATGGGCTCGCATATTTTATTCATTGATATTAACTCGATACAGCAAATGTTGAGGTCATGCTAACCTTTTCCTATATTTAGTCTCATATTCTATACGAAATACTTATAGCAGAGACATCGATTTATGCTTTCACTCAAATGCAACTGATTGACTGACCACATGGATGGCGATTATCAGTCGAGAAATTGTTTATTTTCCATTAACTACCTATAAGTAGTTTCTCGACATTTAGATACTACTACGCACACAATACTACTATTGTTAAAAAGATAACAGAAGTGCTGATAGTTGAAACTGACCGATTAATGTAATCGGGTTATGCAAAGTGACTATCTCATTAGGAAGTGATATTTGATCAAACGCCGACAGCGCTGGCCAATTCAGCTTATACTATATGGAAACTCTGGAAACAGGAAGACTGTTACAACATTGCGGAAGGACACCTGAATATTAACCAATCTAATCTACAACATGTATTGTTATAGTTGAGCATAGATAAGTTCGTATGTGTAGTATTCAGTGTGTTTTTCAGTCTTTTAAAACAAACTTTAAACTAAGCTGTGACTCCCAAAGTGCCTTTCATAGCTTAGGAAAAGCTACAGGCGACATATACAAATGTTAGTTAGTAACCTCACCTTTAATGTTACTCTACTAACTCAACTAACTAACTAACTCTATCTATAATGCTAAATAAAAAATATTAAGCAGCAAAATGCTTCCATCTTAGAAGTACGTCGTCAGCCTCACATCAAGAATTGACGACTCATCATTGATACTTTGTTTGAAAGCCACGTGTTGAGACGCGCACATTTATATACGTGCTTACAAACGCGGTATTTTCCATGTACTAAGAAAAAGAGTAATAAAATTCGAGAAAGGGCTAAGATAAGATTCAAATTGCGCGTAAAAATGTTCGTGGTACTCTTTTTTTAGACCAAGCTTCCTGTATGAATCTTACCACAGTCTTTCTCATATACTTACTTGAGTAGGTACTCTCATTACATTCAACAAAATTTGTGACAAAGAGTCAAGTCAACTTACGAGCTAAGTTTGTCGTGGTATAAGTACCCAGTTTTTTGGCAATGATTCGTGAATGAGTCTTAATTGAACTGCTCTTAACTTGAAACGGCGCTCTTTACATTTGACAAAGAGATTTTTAGGTTGGTACATTGTGCCGATGGGGATACAGCACGAACAACCAGTGCGAATGTGGAGCCTCCCCCCAAACAATGGCACATCTATTGTCGTGCCCTTCCTTCATCTTGCACACAAGAAGACCGAAGACCTTTAAATCGCCACTGACGTCGCAGTGCGTTTTGGCAGAATACTGGTCGAAATTAATATAAGCCTTTACGATCTATACGACAAGAAGAAGATACTTACGAGCTAAGTTTTTCATGGTACTCCTCCTTTTTTAGCCGGTGCTTTCTGAACGACTCCTTGAAGTTTCTCGACCTCTCGCAGAACTCGTTGAAGATGTCCTCCAAGTTGGCCACGACGGCCGCCCAGCCCTGCACAAAACGTGTTACCATTTAAATGGGTCGAGGGCAATTACGTTAATTACACGTTTACTTAAACTATAGTTGTGTAGATCGTAGACTATTGTAAAACTGTGACAACGCGGTGTTTGTCCGGGAAGAAATTTGCAAAACAAAGTTAGAATTTGATGTTTAGGTGTACCCGTTTTAAGCAGCGATTACATTACCCGGCCGATCGGGCCCGATTTGATATACATTGCTGCTTAGCTTCAGTAGTTTTTCAAGTAAGACTCGTGCACAAGCAATGTAATGTCAAAACGGGCCCGATCGGCAGGGAAGTGTAATCGCTGCTTTATATGTGTTTGTAAGTAAAGACGAACACCAATAAATTTTGATTAAGATTTGTG
>JARACY010006584.1:0-16225 GCA_029255725.1 Scrobipalpa atriplicella
TGGCAAAAGGCCAATTTTTTTCTTCATATTTTGACCTATGTTCCTTAGATAAGTTGTTCATTCTATCATGGTTGGCTATTTTTTTTACAAACTAAAGTTAATATTAGAAAAAGATAACGGAGAATATGTTAACTTGGACCATTTCACTGGTGAAATTACATATTTATGTTGAAATTGGGTGCACCCGCAAAAATGTCCAAAGGTGGTATTTGGTTATAAGTACATGAAGTAAAAAAAATTACTGACCAAACTTTAGAATGTGAACGTACCCATTAAACTGAACAACTTTCCCCAATGAACATAGGTTGAAATATGGAAAAAAATTACCCTCCCATTTTTTTTTATTTCGACCTATAGACCTACGACCTATTTCCTTAGGGAAAGTTGTTCAGTTTCATGGGTAAGTTCAGAGTTCGGTCATATTATTCCCGATAGAACTAATCACATTCTATTTTTTGAATGTCTGAAATTATTTCGTTCAAAATAGGAAAATTAAACCATTCGGCACACACCCGAGTCATTTTGTCAATATTCGTTCAGGTGATGTACTCATTTATTGAAGTAATATTGTATACCGGGTGTTAGGGACAGCGTCCCGCAAACTGATAGGGGTTGCTCAGTCAACGATACTTTTTTTTTCAGGAAATGAAAGAAAATATTTGCTTTTCCATACAAATTGTCTGATCGAACTGGGCATTTTCACTGATTGCTCGTGGACCACCTATTTGGTTCACCTAGATGGTGTATGAAAAAGCAAATTTTATTTTTCATTTGCTGAAAAAAAAACCTGGTGGTAGTTGTTCAGTTTCGTTGTCTGAGCAACCCCTATAAGTTTGCGGGACGCTGTCCCTTACACCCAGTATTATTTAATTTAATATTATGTGAATAAAACAATTAATTACGTTATAAATAATGTACTTTATTATTATGCCTACTACAATGCTAAATACTGCTAAACTAATAGGTACACTAAAAATAGTGAGTTCTTATCTCAAATGCAAAAATCTAAGGTATACCGGGTGTAAGGGACAGCGTCCCGCAAACTGATAGGGGTTGCTCAGTCAACGATACTGAACGCATATCACCAGGATTTTATTTCAGGAAATGAAAAAAAAAAATTTGCTTTTCCATACAAATTGTCTGATCGATGCGGTCATTTTGTATGGAAAAGCAACTTTTTTTTCTTTTCCTTAAAAAAATCCTGGTGGTAGTTGTTCAGTTTCGATGAATGAGCAACCCCTATCAGTTTGCGGGACGCTGTCCCTTACACCCCGTATATTATATTCCCCTTACATAACTGCACATAAAACAAGATATAAACAAAACAGAGGAACATACATTACAAAACAGTACAATTTAGACAGTATTATTGCCAGAGTAGCAATTTGTGCCAGGCAACCTTTGAGTAAAGCGATAAGTGTGCAAAAAAATTAAGGCATATATTCCCCCTTCGGGTAAACACTAAGGTAAGGTATTTTCTCCCCAACTGGTTTGAAGTTATCACCGATCGTAACAATTTTAGTCTGGCCACCCTTTTTCCCTTTCTTCCTTAGTCTGGCAACATTGAAAAGATTTTCCTTGCTGGCAACACCTTCGAGTAGATTCTTTTTCTTCGGCGCTGCGAAGGCATTCTTTTCAGGTACTACGTTTATAGTTTGGACCTTAAAAATAAAAAAATAAATATATATTTAATTTCACAAATAGGTACTTACATCTTGTAAATTATATCATGACCAATAACTAAAGAGACTGAAGGGAGAAAGGGAAAAAGGGTGGCCAGACTAAAATTGTTACGATCGGTGATAACTTCAAACCAGTTGGGGAGAAAATACCTTACCTTAGTGTTTACCCGAAGGGGGAATATATGCCTTAATTTTTTTGCACACTTATCGCTTTACTCAAAGGTTGCCTGGCACAAATTGCTACTCTGGCAATAATACTGTCTAAATTGTACTGTTTTGTAATGTATGTTCCTCTGTTTTGTTTATATCTTGTTTTATGTGCAGTTATGTAAGGGGAATATAATATACGGGGTGTAAGGGACAGCGTCCCGCAAACTGATAGGGGTTGCTCATTCATCGAAACTGAACAACTACCACCAGGATTTTTTTAAGGAAAAGAAAAAAAAGTTGCTTTTCCATACAAAATGACCGCATCGATCAGACAATTTGTATGGAAAAGCAAATTTTTTTTTTTCATTTCCTGAAATAAAATCCTGGTGATATGCGTTCAGTATCGTTGACTGAGCAACCCCTATCAGTTTGCGGGACGCTGTCCCTTACACCCGGTATACCTTAGATTTTTGCATTTGAGATAAGAACTCACTATTTTTAGTGTACCTATTAGTTTAGCAGTATTTAGCATTGTAGTAGGCATAATAATAAAGTACATTATTTATAACGTAATTAATTGTTTTATTCACATAATATTAAATTAAATAATACTGGGTGTAAGGGACAGCGTCCCGCAAACTTATAGGGGTTGCTCAGACAACGAAACTGAACAACTACCACCAGGTTTTTTTTTCAGCAAATGAAAAATAAAATTTGCTTTTTCATACACCATCTAGGTGAACCAAATAGGTGGTCCACGAGCAATCAGTGAAAATGCCCAGTTCGATCAGACAATTTGTATGGAAAAGCAAATATTTTCTTTCATTTCCTGAAAAAAAAAGTATCGTTGACTGAGCAACCCCTATCAGTTTGCGGGACGCTGTCCCTAACACCCGGTATACAATATTACTTCAATAAATGAGTACATCACCTGAACGAATATTGACAAAATGACTCGGGTGTGTGCCGAATGGTTTAATTTTCCTATTTTGAACGAAATAATTTCAGACATTCAAAAAATAGAATGTGATTAGTTCTATCGGGAATAATATGACCGAACTCTGAACTTACCCATGAAACTGAACAACTTTCCCTAAGGAAATAGGTCGTAGGTCTATAGGTCGAAATAAAAAAAAATGGGAGGGTAATTTTTTTCCATATTTCAACCTATGTTCATTGGGGAAAGTTGTTCAGTTTAATGGGTACGTTCACATTCTAAAGTTTGGTCAGTAATTTTTTTTACTTCATGTACTTATAACCAAATACCACCTTTGGACATTTTTGCGGGTGCACCCAATTTCAACATAAATATGTAATTTCACCAGTGAAATGGTCCAAGTTAACATATTCTCCGTTATCTTTTTCTAATATTAACTTTAGTTTGTAAAAAAAATAGCCAACCATACATTAGGATATGAAACTAAACTAACCACGAAACTGATCAACTTTTCACAAAAAATTGGTCCTACCATACAGTTTGGCAAAAGGCAATTTTTTTCCTTCATATTTTGACCTATGTTCCTTAGATAAGTTGTTCATTTTCATGGTTAGGTGCACATTTTAAAATATCGTCAGCATTTTTTTTTCGACTCATTGTACCTACAACTTTTTTTAAGCAATTTCAAAGTGAGTGAAAAAGAACGAATTAAGGAACGGGACAGTGAGTGAATGAATGAATGAACGACTCACACTTATTTGCAATATTGCCAAACTACAGTCGTACAAGGATCTATTGGCGCGTGGGTGACATTGACAGCACAGATTATCTAGTATACATAACCTAACGGACATGTATACTAGGTAATCTGTGCTGTCAATGTCACCCACGCGCCAATAGATCCTTGTACGACTGTATACACAGATGTGTCAGTGAATGCAATTTCTACCAGAAGACCCTAGCTGTAGGTTTCTCAACAATCGTCGAATGAGTGTCCAATATTTTCCTCCCAAACTGTACAGTGAAATGGTCCAAATTAAGATATTCTCCGTCATCTATTTCTAATATTAACTTCTTCACTTTATCTTTTGTCTTTTCTACGAAGCAGGCGGCTAGTTTCATTTCAACTTCAGCGTTACGTAGACCGATGCAATAGGCCCTGTAGACAAGAAAAATGTTGGGCATTTTCTATTGACCAATATATACGTACATACAGTCGAAAAAGGATCTTTTGTCGTGATCTGTGCTGTCAATGTCACCCACGCGCCAAAAGATCCTTGTACGACTGTACATACATACATGAAATCACGCCTTTTTCCCTATTGGGGTAGGCAGAGCAAAAACACCTTGTATTATGTAGTCTCTCACTTTACACCATAGTTTATTTTATTTTTATTTTTTAGGAAAACCAACAGTTTTAGTTTTTGGATTACATACCTAGATGCTCTCGCTAGCACTGCCGTCATCACAAGGATCTCGGTAGCTGCCTCCGCCAGTCTGCTCAGCTCGCTGCCACCAAAATAATTCAAATAAAGATTTATTTCTCAAGTGAGTGAGTGAATGAAAGAACGAGTAAGGAACGGAAATAAAAGACCGGCTTGTAAGAAAAGACGCAATATTCCAGCAATTGGGTACTTGACTGGGTAGCTTAAAAAAATCAAAACGTTTATACTTAAAACTAATGGCTAAAAATATTGTGGATTTCATTATTCATAAAAAAAATGCACATTAAAATTTTAATAATCGAATTAAAAGTATATAAGTTATTGATTTGATTAGTCAATATTTACTAAAATGTGACGTCATAATTTACTATTTTCATACAAAAAAGCGTTTTTGACATTTCATAAAAAGTTGCTGATTTGACTAGTTGGAAAGTAGCCAAACGCGCACGAGTCCAAAATAATGATCACCTATTTTTACGAAAGAACGAGTTAATTGATCAATGAATATGTGAACGAAATAATGAAAGAATGAGTTTTTGAATTAATGAGAATGAGAGAATAAATTAATGAAATAATGTGTGAAAGAACGATAAGAACTAATAAATGTTTTTTTTTTTTTTGAATATTTTATGGCTTGGATTCTAGTTCTTTAAGCCAAGTCTTAATTTTGGTCACTACTTATTTTGACTAATGAATGAGTAAATGAATGAATGGAATAACGAGTGAATGAATAAATAAATAACTCACGTATAAGCTGAAGCGATATCGGTATGACGACTCATCAGTATCTCACAAGTCTATGGTAAGGGACCCCTCCCTGTACAGGGAATCTTTGTGAAAGGTGTAAATATCACACTGCTTTTTAAGGGGCCTTACCATATTTCGCGGCGGGCCGAAATAGGTATTTGTCTCTCACTCACACAAACGCGGTACAACAACGTGCTGAACAAGGAGAGTAGATTTGAACTCCCTCGGAATTAAAAACGTAAGCGACAAAATGACAAATTAGTTAAATTATGAATGAAAATTACATCAAAATGAAAAAAATATTACTACAAAGGATCGAGGTTAGTATGCTTTATGTTTTAAGAAAAAAATTACGTAGTAGCTCGGTTGCCTTATTCATTAAAAACCGTTTTAAGTTTTTTGAAGACCCGACTTTATGATTTTTTTAACATGTTAAAACTGTTTTATTGTGTTTTCAATACTTCATCGGATATCTCCAAGATCAATATAATATTTTTGTCGGCAAGCGTAAACGCAGTACTTTGGCTAGAAATCATTAAAATTCAGTCAATAAAATTAGTAAGGAGCCTTAATGATCTGCTTTTTTGTCCATAGCAACTCCGCTAGATTTGGGTAACGAGAGCCAAATAGCCCGCACTCTGGGTGTGTCGCGGCTGCATGCTGCAACACTAACTAGATGCACTTTAACTAGGGCGTTACACTCCTGCGAGCAATACATACATTCGAGAGCATTCTCTGGTAAGTTGGACTATTTTTTTTTTTTCATTTCAACGTACAGTTAACCTGCAGTCAGTGTGCAGTCATTGTAATGTAACTGCTTGATAACTACACATCGTCTGCAATCAAACTGCATCTGAGCTGTAATTTGGCAGTCTGATTGCATTTGCCTGCCTACCCTCAACAGTCTAACCTAAATCTTGCAGTGGATTATTGGCGCCTATTATGGTATTGCAAAGCATTCTCTGGTAAGTTGGAACGATTTATTTTTAGTGTTTATCAGTCAGTCGAGACGTTGTTGACTGGCTACCGGATACTAATAATTTTAGACATGATTTTATTTAAATTCTTAGAATATTTCTCTTTTATTTTGCTTCCATGCTGGACTGGGAGGAGTGATAGAAAAACGTAGAATGTGCCAGCTGCATCTCCTCCCGTGCATGCTGTAAAAATCAGCTAAAGGAATCGAGGGTTTCAGTGTATTGCAATTTAGGCGATGGGCTGACAACCTGTCACTATAGCAATATACATAATCATCATCTGTATTAGCCCTCGAAACTTGTCAGACGTGGCAGAACAACCTATGTTTAGGCCGTTTTTGCTCTGCCTACCCCATTAGGGATACAGGCGTGATTTTATGTATGTATGTATTTCTCTTTATTCCTCCAGGCAAACCTCTAGCAGAACTATCAACAATTCGCTCAACTCTGGGCAACACACTACTGGACATTTATGCGAGTGAGAGCGCAGAGTATTTCACCGCTGGACTGCTGGACGGCTATATGGACCCTGACGTGGAACTAGAACTCGCTATGTGCAGGTACATTCTATATTAGTGTACAATAAGATCGACTCTGGGCAATACAATACACTACCTGACCTGGACTGCAGGCTGTAGTTTAAAACGCGGTATTAAAATGTTCTCTCAAGAAACAAAAAATTACACGGTGAATTTTATTTCACGATAGATGGCGCTGAATAGTTTTTAAAACGCGGTATTGAAATGTTTTCTTAAAATCTATAAAAAAAACTCATGAATTAAACAAAAGTCAGAATTACAAAGAAGTAGAAATGGGATTACAGAGAAGTAGAAATACTTACTATATTTTTGAAGTGTCTATCGCGAATATCAGCGGTAGATGCAATAAATGTCCCGCAACCGCTATATAGAACTACGAGCTCGGGGATAGCTTCCCGCTGAAGGACACCGACGTGCAGCCGATGATAATGGACAAGAATACCTTATATCCCATCACACAGAAATCATCTAATGAAATATTTGTCTCCTACAGAAACTTCATGGCCTCTCACGCTCTGCCTACCCTCTTGAACCTGCTGGCTATACCAGCTCAAGAGGAACCTGAGAAGACAGCCAGCCTCATTGATGATGCGAGGACACAAGTTTTAAGAGGGGAGACGCTTTTCAGCGTCAATATGTTCATAGGTAAGTCTGTAGGTATTTTATTTATATCTACACGTAAAGAAAATTCCTAGGTAAATGTTATAAATGATAATCCTACTAATATAAATACTAAATTTTGGATGTTTGTTATTGATTGGAATGAAACTTGGCACACATGTAGGTTAGGTTCAGGCCGCGATACAACTCATTTAACGCGTGTAACTATGGGGAAAAGTTAATACTTAATTATGATAGAATGTTTATGTTATTTTATTTCGATCAGACAATCTGCATGGTCAAGCCAAACAACTTTTTCAATTCTTGACAGAATTTCATCGTGAATGTTCGTTTAATTTCGAATCGTTTAATTTTGTAGACTAAGCAATCATTAGTTTGCGGAAATCTGTCCCTTCTCATTACCTGTAACTTCCCATTCCAGCACTGAACGGTATCCATTACGCCGGCAAACAAATGGCTGAAGAAGTTAAAGCTATACGGAACCCACTGTTCAATCCTACATTTATACTTAAAAAGGTCATCACTAACAGACATCAGGTAATATAACCCACGCTTCTATATCTTATTGGGTAGGCAGCGTATCTATATGTATGATACTACATATATGAGACAAATCATAATGCCTCAAAGTAGGATGTGTTTGTTTGATTTTAAAATACAAGGCCACTGTTACAAATAGTAATGTATTTTATTTTTAAATCTGAACATAAAGACCTTTTATTTCATACCCCACACTATACAACATGTAACAGAATATGTAATATGCACCGTGAAATGTGTGAACCAAAAATGACCTTCCATACAAAATGCATCAGCTGACTGCACATTTTGTATGGGAAGTAAATTTTTTTTTTTCGTATTTCGACATATGTTCCTTAGGGAAAGTTGTTCAGTTTCATGGGTAGATTCACACATATTCTTGATGCATATACCCTTTCTGTTACACGTTGTAGATGGGTAAATATAAAAATATATTTATTTTTTTTACAGGAAAAAGATGATCCTAAACTAACACTATACCTGGCTGAGCATTTACATCCAACATTGAAAATGCCATCGGAACAATTGGAATATTGCGTTTTGAGAATGAAATATGCTTGTGAGACACTGATGAGTCGCCATGGGACCGATATCGCTTCGGCTTACACGTAAGTTGTTCATTCATTCATCCTCTCGGTCATTCGGTCACTTACTCATTTATTAGTTCAGTCATTCATTCCTTCATTCTCTCATTCAACCGTTCTTTCGTTCGTTCACTGAAGATTGTTAGAATGTTGCGTTTTGAGATGAAATATGCTTGTGAGACACTGATGAGTCGTCATAGGACCGATATCGCTTCGGCTTACACGTAAGTCGTGCATTCTTTAATTCACTCGTTCTTTCGTACATTCATTCACGCATTATTATTAGTTCTTATACTCTGCCTTTTACACACAATTTTATTCATTTATTCCCCCATTTTCATTCATTCACAAACTAATTTGACATTCACTCTTTCACTCATTTATTCGTTCTTTCGTTCATTCGCTGAAGAAATACTGTATTATTGCGTACCTGACCATTTGCACCCGACATTGAAAATGCCATCGGAACAATTGGAATATTGCGTTTTGAGAATGAAATATGCTTGTGAGACACTGATGAGTCGCCATGGGACCGATATCGCTTCGGCTTACACGTAAGTTGTTCATTCATTCATCCTCTCGGTCATTCGGTCACTTACTCATTTATTAGTTCAGTCATTCATTCCTTCATTCTCTCATTCAACCGTTCTTTCGTTCGTTCACTGAAGATTGTTAGAATATTGCGTTTTGAGATGAAATATGCTTGTGAGATACTGATGAGTCGTCATACCGATATCGCTTCAGCTTATACGTGAGTTATTTATTTATTCATTCACTCGTTATTCCATTCATTCATTTACTCATTCATTAGTCAAAATAAGTAGTGACCAAAATTAAGACTTGGCTTAAAGAACTAGAATCCAAGCCATAAAATATTCAAAAAAAAAAAAAACATTTATTAGTTCTTATCGTTCTTTCACACATTATTTCATTAATTTATTCTCTCATTCTCATTAATTCAAAAACTCATTCTTTCATTATTTCGTTCACATATTCATTGATCAATTAACTCGTTCTTTCGTAAAAATAGGTGATCATTATTTTGGACTCGTGCGCGTTTGGCTACTTTCCAACTAGTCAAATCAGCAACTTTTTATGAAATGTCAAAAACGCTTTTTTGTATGAAAATAGTAAATTATGACGTCACATTTTAGTAAATATTGACTAATCAAATCAATAACTTATATACTTTTAATTCGATTATTAAAATTTTAATGTGCATTTTTTTTATGAATAATGAAATCCACAATATTTTTAGCCATTAGTTTTAAGTATAAACGTTTTGATTTTTTTAAGCTACCCAGTCAAGTACCCAATTGCTGGAATATTGCGTCTTTTCTTACAAGCCGGTCTTTTATTTCCGTTCCTTACTCGTTCTTTCATTCACTCACTCACTTGAGAAATAAATCTTTATTTGAATTATTTTGGTGGCAGCGAGCTGAGCAGACTGGCGGAGGCAGCTACCGAGATCCTTGTGATGACGGCAGTGCTAGCGAGAGCATCTAGGTATGTAATCCAAAAACTAAAACTGTTGGTTTTCCTAAAAAATAAAAATAAAATAAACTATGGTGTAAAGTGAGAGACTACATAATACAAGGTGTTTTTGCTCTGCCTACCCCAATAGGGAAAAAGGCGTGATTTCATGTATGTATGTACAGTCGTACAAGGATCTTTTGGCGCGTGGGTGACATTGACAGCACAGATCACGACAAAAGATCCTTTTTCGACTGTATGTACGTATATATTGGTCAATAGAAAATGCCCAACATTTTTCTTGTCTACAGGGCCTATTGCATCGGTCTACGTAACGCTGAAGTTGAAATGAAACTAGCCGCCTGCTTCGTAGAAAAGACAAAAGATAAAGTGAAGAAGTTAATATTAGAAATAGATGACGGAGAATATCTTAATTTGGACCATTTCACTGTACAGTTTGGGAGGAAAATATTGGACACTCATTCGACGATTGTTGAGAAACCTACAGCTAGGGTCTTCTGGTAGAAATTGCATTCACTGACACATCTGTGTATACAGTCGTACAAGGATCTATTGGCGCGTGGGTGACATTGACAGCACAGATTACCTAGTATACATGTCCGTTAGGTTATGTATACTAGATAATCTGTGCTGTCAATGTCACCCACGCGCCAATAGATCCTTGTACGACTGTAGTTTGGCAATATTGCAAATAAGTGTGAGTCGTTCATTCATTCATTCACTCACTGTCCCGTTCCTTAATTCGTTCTTTTTCACTCACTTTGAAATTGCTTAAAAAAAGTTGTAGGTACAATGAGTCGAAAAAAAAATGCTGACGATATTTTAAAATGTGCACCTAACCATGAAAATGAACAACTTATCTAAGGAACATAGGTCAAAATATGAAGGAAAAAAATTGCCTTTTGCCAAACTGTATGGTAGGACCAATTTTTTGTGAAAAGTTGATCAGTTTCGTGGTTAGTTTAGTTTCATATCCTAATGTATGGTTGGCTATTTTTTTTACAAACTAAAGTTAATATTAGAAAAAGATAACGGAGAATATGTTAACTTGGACCATTTCACTGGTGAAATTACATATTTATGTTGAAATTGGGTGCACCCGCAAAAATGTCCAAAGGTGGTATTTGGTTATAAGTACATGAAGTAAAAAAAATTACTGACCAAACTTTAGAATGTGAACGTACCCATTAAACTGAACAACTTTCCCCAATGAACATAGGTTGAAATATGGAAAAAAATTACCCTCCCATTTTTTTTTATTTCGACCTATAGACCTACGACCTATTTCCTTAGGGAAAGTTGTTCAGTTTCATGGGTAAGTTCAGAGTTCGGTCATATTATTCCCGATAGAACTAATCACATTCTATTTTTTGAATGTCTGAAATTATTTCGTTCAAAATAGGAAAATTAAACCATTCGGCACACACCCGAGTCATTTTGTCAATATTCGTTCAGGTGATGTACTCATTTATTGAAGTAATATTGTATACCGGGTGTTAGGGACAGCGTCCCGCAAACTGATAGGGGTTGCTCAGTCAACGATACTTTTTTTTTCAGGAAATGAAAGAAAATATTTGCTTTTCCATACAAATTGTCTGATCGAACTGGGCATTTTCACTGATTGCTCGTGGACCACCTATTTGGTTCACCTAGATGGTGTATGAAAAAGCAAATTTTATTTTTCATTTGCTGAAAAAAAAACCTGGTGGTAGTTGTTCAGTTTCGTTGTCTGAGCAACCCCTATAAGTTTGCGGGACGCTGTCCCTTACACCCAGTATTATTTAATTTAATATTATGTGAATAAAACAATTAATTACGTTATAAATAATGTACTTTATTATTATGCCTACTACAATGCTAAATACTGCTAAACTAATAGGTACACTAAAAATAGTGAGTTCTTATCTCAAATGCAAAAATCTAAGGTATACCGGGTGTAAGGGACAGCGTCCCGCAAACTGATAGGGGTTGCTCAGTCAACGATACTGAACGCATATCACCAGGATTTTATTTCAGGAAATGAAAAAAAAAAATTTGCTTTTCCATACAAATTGTCTGATCGATGCGGTCATTTTGTATGGAAAAGCAACTTTTTTTTCTTTTCCTTAAAAAAATCCTGGTGGTAGTTGTTCAGTTTCGATGAATGAGCAACCCCTATCAGTTTGCGGGACGCTGTCCCTTACACCCCGTATATTATATTCCCCTTACATAACTGCACATAAAACAAGATATAAACAAAACAGAGGAACATACATTACAAAACAGTACAATTTAGACAGTATTATTGCCAGAGTAGCAATTTGTGCCAGGCAACCTTTGAGTAAAGCGATAAGTGTGCAAAAAAATTAAGGCATATATTCCCCCTTCGGGTAAACACTAAGGTAAGGTATTTTCTCCCCAACTGGTTTGAAGTTATCACCGATCGTAACAATTTTAGTCTGGCCACCCTTTTTCCCTTTCTTCCTTAGTCTGGCAACATTGAAAAGATTTTCCTTGCTGGCAACACCTTCGAGTAGATTCTTTTTCTTCGGCGCTGCGAAGGCATTCTTTTCAGGTACTACGTTTATAGTTTGGACCTTAAAAATAAAAAAATAAATATATATTTAATTTCACAAATAGGTACTTACATCTTGTAAATTATATCATGACCAATAACTAAAGAGACTGAAGGGAGAAAGACAGAAGATAGAATATAAGCCCTTCTCTATTGGCCCGTATTGAAAAACAGCACTCGAGACTGACAGCGAGTTTGAGTTCGTATCAGAAATGTCATTCCAGTACAAAATGACATGTGAAATCCGCACTTAATATTGCTCTCAATCTTGAGATCGTTTTATAAATACGAGCCTATGATAGGTCTTTTTAGTCACCGGTCAGGCTTAGAACATAAACATAACATAAGTACAATCAACACAAAATAAAACTCTAAAATTAACATAAAATAAAATAAATACCTAAATTCAAATCAACACGCTGTTTGACTACTAGTCAAATCCTCAACTTTTTATGAAATGTCTAAAACGATTTTTTGTATTAAATGTTGACTAATCAAATCAATAATCAATTGTTTGGGTCGCTGACGCTCTGCCAATCCCATTAGGGATACAGGCGTGATAGTATGTATGTGAACTAGGTACTATTATACGCCATAATAACCTTATTTTTCTCCTTGTGTTTGTAGTAGAACACTTCCCAAGCAAGCGTTATCATTGCTAAGCCGAGCCCGAATAGAGTTGCTATGAAAACTCCACCTGATGACGAAAAATAAATAAGTATTTAGGAGTATTTCCTTGAGGTCAGTTGGCCGAGTGATGACGGATGGGAAAAGGGTAATTATCCGCCTGGTCGGGTGTTGTGACCAGGTTACCGGAGTCCGACTGGATGCATAGAGGAAGTAAATAAAACTAGCTGGATGAATTCGGAAGTTGTATATATGCAGATCGCCGTGCAAACTTCGATACCGCGTTTCAGGACTGTTGTTTCTTGATGTGGCGCCATCTATGTGCGCTACAAGTATTTCGCATATTAATAAATAGTAGTTGGTATTATAGCTATCGTATGGTGGAGAGCATGACTTAACTAAATCTTAACCAAAATCGTTGCTGTCCCTTTCTGTTCTCTCAGGATAGACAGACAGGCGACCATTTTAGAGTCAAGATTTAGTGATTTTGTGCGCATACGAATCGATACCAAAATCTCACCAAGACTCTCCAGAGTGATTCCTTCAGATTCATCAGCATCCGGGCAAGCCTGTCTCGCAGACTCGTTCCAATATCTGGAACAAAGTATCACTTCTATACTCTAGTAGATAATTCAATTATTCTATGGTTTGTCAAGAGGCTTCCCTATGGGCGGTTTACATTGTTCAAGTTGTAAGTACAGTGTATTAGGACAGTTCATAGTTCCTACTTGAACTTGAACTTGAAAATCCATTGGAAAAACCGTTAACACGGTTCAACTTACTAACTGTCTATAGATACACAATCTTACTCAAAAAATGTCCGCCGCAAAACTCTGCCCGTCACGGCAAGTGGGCAGACTTTTCATTCAGACCTTTCAACCGAAACCAACGTGTTTTGCAGCTAGTATATTCTATTTCTTTGTTTCTTGGGATAAGTTTAAATTTCGAAACAACAATCATAACTTTGTCACAAGTAATAAATTATGTGCAGTGCGGCTCGAACATTTTTTTGGTTGGCGTTTCTTCGTGATTATGTATCTAGCCAACTGTACTTATGCACTATAGGTACTTACAATGTCTGAACAATGTAAACTGCCATAAAATTATTTTCTGCCATTTGCTAGGGAACAGCTTCATTATTTAAAAAAAAGAAACAGTACATTCACTCTTTTCGATCCTCAAGTACCTACGCAGCGGCGAAGAAAAAGAATCTACTCGAAGGTGTTGCCAGCAAGGAAAATCTTTTCAATGTTGCCAGACTAAGGAAGAAAGGGAAAAAGGGTGGCCAGACTAAAATTGTTACGATCGGTGATAACTTCAAACCAGTTGGGGAGAAAATACCTTACCTTAGTGTTTACCCGAAGGGGGAATATATGCCTTAATTTTTTTGCACACTTATCGCTTTACTCAAAGGTTGCCTGGCACAAATTGCTACTCTGGCAATAATACTGTCTAAATTGTACTGTTTTGTAATGTATGTTCCTCTGTTTTGTTTATATCTTGTTTTATGTGCAGTTATGTAAGGGGAATATAATATACGGGGTGTAAGGGACAGCGTCCCGCAAACTGATAGGGGTTGCTCATTCATCGAAACTGAACAACTACCACCAGGATTTTTTTAAGGAAAAGAAAAAAAAGTTGCTTTTCCATACAAAATGACCGCATCGATCAGACAATTTGTATGGAAAAGCAAATTTTTTTTTTTCATTTCCTGAAATAAAATCCTGGTGATATGCGTTCAGTATCGTTGACTGAGCAACCCCTATCAGTTTGCGGGACGCTGTCCCTTACACCCGGTATACCTTAGATTTTTGCATTTGAGATAAGAACTCACTATTTTTAGTGTACCTATTAGTTTAGCAGTATTTAGCATTGTAGTAGGCATAATAATAAAGTACATTATTTATAACGTAATTAATTGTTTTATTCACATAATATTAAATTAAATAATACTGGGTGTAAGGGACAGCGTCCCGCAAACTTATAGGGGTTGCTCAGACAACGAAACTGAACAACTACCACCAGGTTTTTTTTTCAGCAAATGAAAAATAAAATTTGCTTTTTCATACACCATCTAGGTGAACCAAATAGGTGGTCCACGAGCAATCAGTGAAAATGCCCAGTTCGATCAGACAATTTGTATGGAAAAGCAAATATTTTCTTTCATTTCCTGAAAAAAAAAGTATCGTTGACTGAGCAACCCCTATCAGTTTGCGGGACGCTGTCCCTAACACCCGGTATACAATATTACTTCAATAAATGAGTACATCACCTGAACGAATATTGACAAAATGACTCGGGTGTGTGCCGAATGGTTTAATTTTCCTATTTTGAACGAAATAATTTCAGACATTCAAAAAATAGAATGTGATTAGTTCTATCGGGAATAATATGACCGAACTCTGAACTTACCCATGAAACTGAACAACTTTCCCTAAGGAAATAGGTCGTAGGTCTATAGGTCGAAATAAAAAAAAATGGGAGGGTAATTTTTTTCCATATTTCAACCTATGTTCATTGGGGAAAGTTGTTCAGTTTAATGGGTACGTTCACATTCTAAAGTTTGGTCAGTAATTTTTTTTACTTCATGTACTTATAACCAAATACCACCTTTGGACATTTTTGCGGGTGCACCCAATTTCAACATAAATATGTAATTTCACCAGTGAAATGGTCCAAGTTAACATATTCTCCGTTATCTTTTTCTAATATTAACTTTAGTTTGTAAAAAAAATAGCCAACCATACATTAGGATATGAAACTAAACTAACCACGAAACTGATCAACTTTTCACAAAAAATTGGTCCTACCATACAGTTTGGCAAAAGGCAATTTTTTTCCTTCATATTTTGACCTATGTTCCTTAGATAAGTTGTTCATTTTCATGGTTAGGTGCACATTTTAAAATATCGTCAGCATTTTTTTTTCGACTCATTGTACCTACAACTTTTTTTAAGCAATTTCAAAGTGAGTGAAAAAGAACGAATTAAGGAACGGGACAGTGAGTGAATGAATGAATGAACGACTCACACTTATTTGCAATATTGCCAAACTACAGTCGTACAAGGATCTATTGGCGCGTGGGTGACATTGACAGCACAGATTATCTAGTATACATAACCTAACGGACATGTATACTAGGTAATCTGTGCTGTCAATGTCACCCACGCGCCAATAGATCCTTGTACGACTGTATACACAGATGTGTCAGTGAATGCAATTTCTACCAGAAGACCCTAGCTGTAGGTTTCTCAACAATCGTCGAATGAGTGTCCAATATTTTCCTCCCAAACTGTACAGTGAAATGGTCCAAATTAAGATATTCTCC
>JARACY010006585.1:0-16214 GCA_029255725.1 Scrobipalpa atriplicella
AGATTATTTAGGTACTGCAGTTCCGGTTTGATTCAGAGACGTGGATGTTCCAACCAGAAGGGTGACAATTACAGTATTGAAAAGGTAATATCTACTTTTACTCAGTATTTTATGTTCATCTACATATTTTGCTTACAATTAAATATTATTTAAAATTCAGAAATGCAAAGTTTAATAATCTTTTGACACATAGAAGAAAAGAAAGAACTTAAAGTAACAGAATTGGTTTCAGTTTAATGAGATAAGTATTTGGCCAATTGAACGTCTAGTAGTATAATAGGACCTAAAGTTGCGAACCGCTGTTGTAACCCCTGAACTTTAATGACTCGAATGGTATAACCTACTTTGCCTAATGATAGTTAATTAGAATAGAAAATACTAAACTTACGAAAGTGATGATGAAGATGAATAGAATAAAAATAATCCGAATATTACCAAATGTTTATTACCAGCCTTTTACATTTTATATGGAGTTGCATAGAAAGTTTGCAATGTCAAAAGTAATAAATAAAGAAGTTACTTTTATGAAAGTGATGTGTTGGATTTGAGCTTACTAGGCCAAGCTAAGACAAAGCCTTAATAGTTTTCTCTAAATAAAGAATGAGAAACTATACAAGTACAGTTCGATTCACCATTTCTTATTACTTAGTTCAAAGAAACTAGGTATGACAATTTTAAAATAAAAAATTGATGTTACTTTTTAGTAGAAGGTTGAAAATAAATAATTACCTTTAACTTAAAGTAGATTCTGCAAAAGTTTAAAATATGTTTTGCTTGCAGTAAATTCTCTTCATATTTACATTTTCTTTTATTTTGAAATAGATTCTTTCTAACTTTGTAATGGAAGATTAATGTTTTTTTGTTTTCAAATATATATTTTCATAGATTCACAATTCTAGTAAACAAGTAAATCTAGATGTCGTGAATTCATTTGTTCCATTAAACTCAGTAAATGTAAATTCAAAAGAAATCCTGATATTAAAATCACAGTAAAACTAAAGTTACCACATCATTAAATACAAAATGAAATACATTATACTCAAATTAAATTATGAATTAATGTGAAAGGTTTTCATTTGGAATACCTAAACCATACACTAGGTTCAGGAACAAACCTAGATTTGATGGATATACCCTCTTGTCCTTTTGTATACTTAGTAAAGATGACTAGACTGACTGACAAAAATATTGCATTTTGACTTGAATTAAGATACTTCCCCTCATATCAGGATAAAATATATTGGAGGAGCTCTGTCCAGAGTCTGGCTGACGAGGAGCACTGCACGGTGGCGGGAAAGGGCGGTGCCCCGGCTTTACCAAAACACAAAAATGCTGTTGTAGTTTTATCTTGTTTGTTTGAAACAGCAAATTTCTTACAATATATTTGAATGCTAAGATTATTAGTCTTCCTCAACCTCTTAAATCTTTATTGTTGAACATTTGGTAATATTCGGATTATTTTTATTCTATTCATCTTCATCATCACTTTCGTAAGTTTAGTATTTTCTATTCTAATTAACTATCATTAGGCAAAGTAGGTTATACCATTCGAGTCATTAAAGTTCAGGGGTTACAACAGCGGTTCGCAACTTTAGGTCCTATTATACTACTAGACGTTCAATTGGCCAAATACTTATCTCATTAAACTGAAACCAATTCTGTTACTTTAAGTTCTTTCTTTTCTTCTATTTACAGTGTCTTCAGCCTTGTCCATGTCCAGCCTACTGGGATTCGTGTCTGATGGATCCGTGCTCTATCTACGATTAGCGTCGCGCTTAAGTGTAGTTAATAATTATTTCTTTGTAGTGATTTTCTTGCAATTGAAGAATTTTAATTAAAGTTTTCGTATCTTAAATTTCATCTTTACATTTACTAAAATTGTCCTTTAAATTCTCAACATTTAGCTTTTCTCAAACTTTTCTTAATTTCTTTTACTTCTCTTTTCTTATTTAGGGTTAAAAAAAAAATAGGGCTAGGTTAGGTAGGGTAATGTTACAAATTGGTTTGCGTGACCAGGATGTATCGTTTTTCGTATTACTACGGACTTAAATATCATTAAATTATGATTTTTGTGTCATTTCATTTAATTTTTACTAATGTTCCTATTACAGTTGATAAAATTTACTATCATTTTGACGTTTAGATTAGAGAGTATAGGCTTACAGCACGTTTATTTTGATTTTGCGTTACTAGGATTGCATTTTCATTTCAACGTAGAGCACGGATCTTTTCATTTTCTTTCAGTTCTAGTATCAGACTTTTGACTTGCTGAGGAATTGGTTTCACTTTTACTTTTACGTGGTTATTTTTGTAACCACAAATTGTTGTTCGTGAAAACGGAGTGACAAGAATGGTATTTTAGCGTATTAGGTGTTTTGAATTTTATGTTTTATTGATATTTTTCCAGGGTTGTCAACTTTTCATGCGGTTTGTTTAGATTTGATAAGTAACTTGTTTACATTACCTTAATCATGATTTCATTGTTTTACACTGCCATTTAAATTAACATAACAATACATTTTGAAAATTACCTACAGACAAAATGTCTAGTAAATTGGGGGTCGTTAGTAAACTTTGGGGGTCGTAAGTAGATTATGGGGGTCGTTAAGTTATAAAAGTAAATTCAAGTCTTAACACGCTTTCATGAAAATAAGCTAGTGTTCTTAAATGTGTAATTTTAAAACAGTAACCTTCTACTTTAATAAACAAAATGATGTCAAGTCTAGATTTCTTGGAACATTCTTAGTTCTTTTGAATATTTTAAGATGTCATTTAAGATAGTTGAGTAGCAAAAGTACACAAACGCGATTTTTCAATTTAAAATTTAATCGTATACGTCTAATTAATTTAACAACATCATGCTTCTCATGGTTATTGTATGTTCAATTAAGAAATTTAGTGTTGCTTGTGTCTAAATTAGGCTATAATTTAAATTTTACAAGGCAACAATCAAATAAGTCAATTCAGTAACGTTAAATTACAATTAGTTTTTCTGATTCGTTAGTAAATAACATTTAATCAAAGCAATTGTTTCCGGTTGTTATGCTTAATTTTGGGTTTCCTTTTGCCAATATTTAAAACTTATGAACTGTTGCAAATACTTACAATTAATTAGTTATTTTGTTTATTTACTATTGTATTTTATTATTCTTAATTGTTAAAACGTATATTTACTTTCTATGCAGCTTCGATAATTAAGCTGAATATTTATATTTTATTCTTTAAATCAAATAAATTTTTGATTAAGTTGGTTCCAGTGCTAATAAAACCAACCAAAATTAACAAATTATTTAGTTGTAGTAGTAGTAGATGTACAATTAAATTAGGCTTTGCATTCTTAAAAAAAAAACGGTTACATTTTCTTTAATTTTATAGATTTTTTTGATTCATCCAATTATTTTCTTAGACAATTGTAGCAGATTTGGCAGAGCTCATTCGTAAACGTACGATGAGATTTTTTGGAGCTGGTTTATTTCTTTTATGTCCTTCTGTTACGTGTTTCAGATAGTCGAGTGTTAGAGTTAGTGTTGTTTAGGACATATTTGTTATTTTTTAAGCGATTTCAGGAAAAATACATCGTTGTTTATAGAAGGATTTATTGGTTTTGAATTTCCAGGATTTTAACATTTTAAGTATTTCATTTGTGTACCTATTTTAATAACAAATTATTTTCAGATTTCTTCATCAACAAACATAATTATTTCTCATGTTTGAATTAAGTAATGGGTTTAGAAGGTTTAGTTCTAAGGCATTTTTGCGCGTAATTAATTTGATAATAGTTTTTCTCTACATAAAGTACAGCGTAAAATTTTGTGATAAACATAATAAGCGATTGCGTAATATCTTGACATCCTAAAATCCTTAAGAAAAGAAAACCAGACATTTTAGTAAAACTGCATTTTACAGAGGACACTTGAAAAAGCGAGCAAATCGACGGTGATACAAAACGAAAATTAAATCAATATGTTACGCGAGCGAGGCGAACGCGACGTAATAAAACTAAACCACTAACAGGACGCGAGCGAAGCGAGCCGAGCGCGACACTACTCGAAAACTTCTTCTTCTGTCGTATGGGTATCAATTCGATCGATCAGATGAACCCTGGAGTCAGAGTTTTAAACCGCCTTATAGCACAGCTAAAAGACCTCTGACATGGTTTGTGTTACGACCACTATCAATGACAGCGACCGGGACCGACGGCTTAACGTGCCCTCTGAATCACGGAATCCTTTTCTTCTCGAACAATCGGGTGATTCAGCCTGCAATGTCCTAACCAAACTAGAAACAACAACACAAAGTCATTCTCTCCTTGAGAATCGAACCGAGGACCTCAGGATCGAGAGCCCATGGCTCAGACCACTAGACCACGGAAGCAGTTATATCTTGACATTAGCGTAATACAAGCGTAAGCGTAATAGTAGTTAGAAAACGAAAAAGAATATTTGGGCAAGAGTGCTGGGGTCTCATGGTTCGGAGCGGGTTAATCTGTTTTGGGTTTCTCCAAACCCTCAGGATTTCTCTACATTCCTTTGTCTTGGGCGCCACACTGCTTGCTACAAACGTGTTTGTCCTTAGTTCATAAGTACTAACTTAGTTTTAAAATAATATCTAGCATAAGTGCAATAGCGTAAAAGATACGTTGCTTCATTCAATAATTTTCATGATAAGTTTAATATTTTAGAAAGAGCAAAAGTTGTGGCGTAGATATTTTCATATTCCTTTATTTTAGAAAAGGCAACGTTCTAATAGCGATTGGCGTAATTTCTGTGTTATATGTTTAATTTCACTAACCCTAAGTGTTTTAGTTGATAAGTTTTGGAGTTATCAGTTGCGAATTTTAAAGTACGTATTTTGATTTGGGAACGGATGGATATTTCCAATAAGAATGCAAAAGAAAAAAAAAAACACAATTTATCACATGCATTTCAGTAATTCTAATTTTGTTTATCAGTGGTCAAGTAGAGGTTGCTGTGATGTTTATTTGGGTGGCGCAGATCAGAGTAAGGTGGCCAATAAAAGGGGATTGAAAGATTGATGAATGTATTATGATAATTTATGTATTATTATTATTTATGTTTATTAAATATTTATATTATTAATACGTTTGAAAGGAGATGTAAGCAGGGCTCTGGTAAATATCATAGCTTACCTACATTGACTACAAGTTATTGTGTGTCCTTCTAAAAACTACACCACACAACAACGAAATTTATATGAAAAGTAGAAGTTAGGATTAGGACAGCAGTCATTTCTGTGTTTAACAGGTGTTTCATATATTTTTCTACTCACACGCAGTTCTCAGGCTGATGCTATGAGGCTAATGCTTTTCCCCACACTTACATCAAGCTAAGGTGTTAACGAAATAACTTAGAATTGGGATTTGAAGAGATTACCTTGATCAATATGCCCGGCAAGATATCAAGCATATAGGGTATCTGCATTGTGTAACGTAGGGGTATCATCTTATCTAACGATCACCATTCCAATGCAGAATAAAGACGAGTATTGATGTGGATTGTATAAGTACTACTCTTCTAGTACGTTGAGGCTTAGCACAACCTCAGCGCCTTGCACACGGTGTGATTTAATCCTGCGAGATACATTGTTGTTCATTAACTTGAGGTAATCAAAGATTTCAGATTTCAAATTGGAGTCATGGCTGTTAACATTTTTAGTCACATTACACACACACACAACACAAATTCACTTTTGGAAGGATGTGCAATAATTTCTTTTTATAAAATTGAGGAAATAGTAAATATTTTGATAGTGTAATTTAAATGATACTTCCCATTATTTATTTAAGCTTGACTATTAAATAGATGCTATGGAATTGTCGGTTGGAAGTGTAAGGGTTGAACTTGGGGATTCTGTGATATATTTTGCGACTTAACAGTCAATAAAATCCGTATTTCATACAAATGGAACTAGGAACTTTTGTGATAAATACTTTCAGCGTAACAGTTTGGTTATTTGCGGAATTTTTGCATTTCATAATTGATTTAAGGTGAGGAAAATTGTCTATTTTGAATAAAAAAATAACGAACATTTTATATCCTGACAAAGGTTCTGTTAACTTGTCTATGCAGAATGTATGGGACGATTGTGGAATGATCATAAGAGGTTGTATTGTGATGATTATGAAAGATAAGCTAAGGCGAATCTCTGTCTTTGAAATCAAAGATTAGACTTAAGCCAGAGAGAAGAGTATAGATAAATAATGGAATCAGAGTCTAGGATACTTTTCATTGACATTTTAACCATGACACACTACACGGTACATACTGAGGTTTTATGAAATTTGGTGATAGGAGTAAATTCAATGACTTGAATCATACAATGTTTTGATTCAGTTATATAAAATTAACAGGTTTTATCTGTATTTCATAATTCGCTCCAACTAATAGGCACACTGCAAACAAGACTGTTCCTTTGCTTGGCTTTGTATTTTGTCCGAATAAACATCAAAATAAGTTGTTTATTCGTCTGATGAGTTAGAGTTTGGTATGGAACAGTTTTATTTGTTACATTCTCCGAAAGGTTAGTAATTTTTATTTTGGGTTGAGATTTTTGAGTAGAACTTTTTGTCAGTTGGATTTAAATGACTGGAACTAGTAAATGCAACACTTTCATTCTTTGACCAGGGTCATTCGTATATTGGTTTAATTTCAATACATGGTTGGACTGAACAGATGAGATCACAGGGTCGACTGGCCTTCCGGTTCCTCGGCAGAGACTTGTTGCCCTTGGGAAGGAGATTTTTATTCATGACTAAATGTTTAAAGCTTGGGGATTCAATCCATGTAACTATTTGCTGACCTTTTGGTTTAAATTACACACTACACAAAATACATTCTGGGAAAAGTGTCAATGAAAAATTTTTTCTAACTGATTATATTTGTGGATCTCAATCTTGAGTCAAGAGAATTTTCCTCCGTTGAAGTTTTAAGTCAACTCCAGTAAATTGGGGGTCGGATGTAACGATACGCCTTCATGTTTAGGCGCATAGTCACTCCACAAATATAATATTTCTTATAAATAACTTGATTTGATAAAAATTATCTATTCGTTAAATTATAATTCATCAAAAACTATTTGAGACATTTTGAATTTTGCGCCATTTCAGACGAAATCGCATCTGAGCTCTTATTGGTCAGATAGTTGTATGACCACCGCGAGAAGAGAATCTGCAAGTAAACAAAAGTTTACATACTTTCAGATTAATAATTAGTTGAATATTGTTCGAAAAATAACGATCATGTTCATAAATTAAAATAAACTTGAATAATAGTATTTTGATTATTCAAATATGAACCAATAGCATTCAGAAATAAACTTGCTATTTTGTTAACAATATTGCTTGTTAATCCATTTAATTTAAATATTGACCATTATAAAATACGGTATAAATATTTGTCAAATTATAAAAAACATCAAATACCAATAACATTAAAACGAAACAAAAATAATGTAAATCAAATGACTGACAAGTTCATTCATCACTGTCTGAAAGGATTACAGTGCCTCTCCGCGTTTATGGTGTATTGAGTGTGGCGAAAAAATGAACTAACTAGACCGTCAAGATCATACAATATATAACTTCTTGTTCCATGTACATACATAGAATCGCAATACAAAATTACCCTAAGATAAAACCTCATTGTATTACGTGGAAGGTCTATGGTTGTTCATATCATATATTTGATATCTTCGACATGCAGCGCCACACTAAAATTCATAGTGTGGAGCTGGCACATTCTATACGGAATTGTTGCGGAATTTGATCAAACTTCTGATTTAAATAAATAGTGGGAAGTCAAAAATAATCAATTTAATAATTTTCGACTTAATATCTCATGCAATTTACGTAAAATCCTTAATTTTGTAATAAATGGGAAAAGCGCCATCTGTTCTCAAATTAGAATACTTTTAGGGCTAGCCTCCTAGGCTAACTTCAGGTTCGAATCCGGGAGCCAATGCTATTGATTCGTGGAGGGTAAATTTGGAAAAATCTTGGCTGAGATTGTTGCCGTCCCTTTTTGTTTTCTTATGAGCGACAGTGACAGGTGTGAAATTTTATTGGTTAAGTCATGACTTTTGTAACTACGAATTGCTACCATTGGTTATTACTCGACGAATTATAAAAGTTTTGTTTCATTAGCGATTTTCAAGTATTCCGTGGTATTCGTAATTTTGTCGTTTTACACAGACGCTTCCTTGGAAAAACATGCGGTTGTGACACTTTTTGGAAAAGGCGCCGGGAGCGACGGTCGCAACTTGGAAGAGGTTCTTGGTTCCAGGGAAGGCGACGGGTGCTGGTGGTGCCATGGCGTCTGCAGCTATTTATCTGGTCAGATCTTTCCTTATATTTCGTAGATACAGAATATAACAGTGCAATATAAAGTTTTGTAATCGTGTAACGTAAGAAAAAGCGTATGAGTATGAGTGTCGGTACTAAGCCGTGTCAGCCATATTGTTTCCTAGTCATTGTAACATTTGTAACTACGTAAAGGAAATTCACATTTTTCATAAGTAAGATTCTTGTACCTAGTATGTTGGTTAAAATCTGTGATATTCTGGATCTACATCATTGTCATGTGTTTTAGCTTATCTCCGAGTACATTTCTACATTCTACATTTTTATTTCGGATTGCGAGTTCTACCTACGAAAATTTTATGTGTACATTTTCAGGAATTTTCCATACGTTTTATTTTATTGAATATGTGTGAAGCTGTGATTTAAGTGTACCTATTTTTAAGAAATTATATTTTGATTGAACGAAAATAAAAGTACGGAACGGTAGGTAGTTATAACCACGACGTGCGGGTACGGAACTCTCGTAGGTGCATTTGGTTAGAGCCTTCGGTACTCATAGTGCGTGAGCTAGGTCGTAGGTTCGATTTCGTTTAAATTACTTACACTTTACTCTGCGGGATAGTTTCTCGTTATGTCACGGGACTGCGATATAGTTGTTGGTTATTTTGCAAAGTAAGATTGTTTCAGGATTCTGTGCGTCGGAGGGTACGTTTTGGTATGACGTTATTTCAATAGGTTAGTGTAAATTTGAGCGATAAGTTGACCTTCATTCAATCTGGTATGTAAAATAAAAGTTCGGAGATTAATTTAAAAATGTAGTCGCACTTATTCCTCCATAGCAAATTCGGTGGTGTAGTAGCACGACATGTCGATATCCAGAAATTATTTATCTTGTTGCGGAACTTTTGTACTACTTTTAAGCTAGTTCGAGTCAGACGTGAGAAGCGGTCACCCATCCATCAGCGGTCACTCATCCATTTTAAATCGTACAATTTTTATTAGTAAGAAATAGTTTCAAAAATAGTTCGAATTTGTTGACACATTGTTCTTAGATTTACCCTGCAGATATTTGAGGCGTGGTTTTAGATTATTGTTAATTTGTTAGTAGTATAGCCAGATTGTTTAGGATATTGATATCAGAATTAGGTGTACCTACCGGGAATTCGACGGATCTTCAATATAGGTGGACATTCCGGGCATGCGATGGATCTTCAAGAATATTAGGAGTACCTACCGGGAATTCGAAGCTTCAATAATATTAGGTGGACATTCCGGGAATTTGGCGGACCTTCGAGAATCTTGAAAGGTTACTACTACTGATAGGAACGGATATTATTATTTTAGATTATTTAGGTACTGCAGTTCCGGTTTGATTCAGAGACGTGGATGTTCCAACCAGAAGGGTGACAATTACAGTATTGAAAAGGTAATATCTACTTTTACTCAGTATTTTATGTTCATCTACATATTTTGCTTACAATTAAATATTATTTAAAATTCAGAAATGCAAAGTTTAATAATCTTTTGACACATCTTTTTATAGCTAATTCAGGAAATATTTAATTCCATTTTTTGAATATTTTCTCATTAGTAATTTTATTAATGACATTTTAGTAATAGTTATCTAACTAACATTTTTAACGGATTTAGAATGAATGTCATATTTAGATTCAAGGCCATACTCAAATGCCAAGCAGTGGAAATTTTAAGCATTTAGAGAGTTACATTTCCGTAACTTTTATTCGTATAAAGTTTCTTATAGTTTTGATATTATTTAACCAAATGTTTATTACCAGCCTTTTACATTTTATATGGAGTTGCATAGAAAGTTTGCAATGTCAAAAGTAATAAATAAAGAAGTTACTTTTATGAAAGTGATGTTGGATTTGAGCTTACTAGGCCAAGCTAAGACAAAGCCTTAATAGTTTTCTCTAAATAAAGAATGAGAAACTATACAAGTACAGTTCGATTCACCATTTCTTATTACTTAGTTCAAAGAAACTAGGTATGACAATTTTAAAATAAAAAATTGATGTTACTTTTTAGTAGAAGGTTGAAAATAAATAATTACCTTTAACTTAAAGTAGATTCTGCAAAAGTTTAAAATATGTTTTGCTTGCAGTAAATTCTCTTCATATTTACATTTTCTTTTATTTTGAAATAGATTCTTTCTAACTTTGTAATGGAAGATTAATGTTTTTTTGTTTTCAAATATATATTTTCATAGATTCACAATTCTAGTAAACAAGTAAATCTAGATGTCGTGAATTCATTTGTTCCATTAAACTCAGTAAATGTAAATTCAAAAGAAATCCTGATATTAAAATCACAGTAAAACTAAAGTTACCACATCATTAAATACAAAATGAAATACATTATACTCAAATTAAATTATGAATTAATGTGAAAGGTTTTCATTTGGAATACCTAAACCATACACTAGGTTCAGGAACAAACCTAGATTTGATGGATATACCCTCTTGTCCTTTTGTATACTTAGTAAAGATGACTAGACTGACTGACAAAAATATTGCATTTTGACTTGAATTAAAGATACTTCCCCTCATATCAGGATAAAATATATTGGAGGAGCTCTGTCCAGAGTCTGGCTGACGAGGAGCACTGCACGGTGGCGGGAAAGGGCGGTGCCCCGGCTTTACCAAAAACACAAAAATGCTGTTGTAGTTTTATCTTGTTTGTTTGAAACAGCAAATTTCTTACAATATATTTGAATGCTAAGATTATTAGTCTTCCTCAACCTCTTAAATCTTTATTGTTGAACATTTGGTAATATTCGGATTATTTTTATTCTATTCATCTTCATCATCACTTTCGTAAGTTTAGTATTTTCTATTCTAATTAACTATCATTAGGCAAAGTAGGTTATACCATTCGAGTCATTAAAGTTCAGGGGTTACAACAGCGGTTCGCAACTTTAGGTCCTATTATACTACTAGACGTTCAATTGGCCAAATACTTATCTCATTAAACTGAAACCAATTCTGTTACTTTAAGTTCTTTCTTTTCTTCTATTTACAGTGTCTTCAGCCTTGTCCATGTCCAGCCTACTGGGATTCGTGTCTGATGGATCCGTGCTCTATCTACGATTAGCGTCGCGCTTAAGTGTAGTTAATAATTATTTCTTTGTAGTGATTTTCTTGCAATTGAAGAATTTTAATTAAAGTTTTCGTATCTTAAATTTCATCTTTACATTTACTAAAATTGTCCTTTAAATTCTCAACATTTAGCTTTTCTCAAACTTTTCTTAATTTCTTTTACTTCTCTTTTCTTATTTAGGGTTAAAAAAAAAATAGGGCTAGGTTAGGTAGGGTAATGTTACAATACCTACCTATTTAGATTGAAAATTAGATATTTAATGGATTTGAGTAGGTAAGTCATGCATGTCTGTTCTATCAAACTACAATACTTAAACTTAAAAACTGTACTTATTTAATAAATAATACAATTAAACATCGGTGTCTGGTAATTTTATGACCAATTTTATATCGCTATCAAAATATGCATTCTTATTTTTTTTAAACTGAAGTAATTGAATAAAGTTAAAAGTATATTTCTCTTTTCAGTTCTGAAAATAATTTTTCAGCTGTAACGACTTTTTTTCAAAAACATATTTGCTAGGCTTGATGGATTGGCTTGTTCTTCGACCCGGAAATCAAACAAATAATTTCGCGAGGGTGATAAATCAATAATTGTCGTATATGCGAATTTCTCGAAGGTAATCTCGAATCTTTTCACGTGCCATATTTATTATTATTTCGCTAACGTTTCAGCCAGAAAGGTTTCTAGTGCAGTAGTGCGTTATTTTAACGATTATTTCCTACAGAGCCTATCGTTTTCCGGGAAATTAAATGGTGTGAAAAACGTCCTACTTACTTCTATAGGCAGAGAGCATGGATTTATAACGCTCTATTTTATTCATTTCATTCCACATTGAAATTCATGAGAGTGGACCTGTTGGAATATTCACACTCAATGGAGTAAAAACAAAAAGTTTTGCAGAATATGGCGTCAATGAATAACAGATTCATCTTGTATTAGAAAATGATTACAAATTATCAGGGAATATTATACAATCTTTCTATTTATAATAACACCATATTTGCTACGCTATGAAATATTCTAAATCATTGCTTCTATACTTTACAGTCGTATCATACAATGAATTGTTTTTAACTAAGTTAATTAAAACAATAATTTAAATTTCAAAGTTTTGGGATGTGTATCATGTTATAATTTTAATTGAATTCCCTTCGCCTCCAACCTTTTTGGGTTCATATATATTAATGTTGGAACGGTGAGTGTGTTGTTAGGCAGATTGTAGAGTTCTTAGCGGTATAAATTTCACATCGATCTTTTTAAAAAAAAAAACGGCTACTTTCGGCTTCGTATATAGAGCGTATAAAAAGTTTAGAGTTACATTATCATTCATACAAGACGCAATAAAATGTCGCTACTGGCCCTGTTGAAAAACCGAGAAATCGAAATGAGCAGATAGTCGTTTTTGAAAGGTCAATATGCTTCCACCGAGTGCCCTGTAGCCACCGAGTCACGGTCTGGGTGACTGCGGAAACGTCGGAAATTGAGACTGTGTCGGCTACATGCAGTGATAAGATAACACGTGACATGACACCACGACACGTCTAGTCATGTCACATTCAACATGTAGGTACCTACCTATCATGGGTACCTACTTGTGATTTATCACTTCAAGAGTAGGGGATATTCTGCTACTTTCGAAAATTGCAACCAAAGTTAGTTGCAGGTTTCAATACGTATAGATCATAAAGTTCAACCTAAAAAGGTAGGAGATATCAGCGTGATTGTATAATTATGTTGTATTTTTAACTGCAAGTAAACACATTTCTAATGTTACCATACATTTTCCGTTTGATAGACTGCGGTATGTGTTTATAACTGAAACAATGGCCGCAGGGGCCGGAACTGTGCATTTAATGGGCTGTAAATGAAAAATGGCGGCGTTGTCCTCTAGCAGGGTCGCCAAGGGCACCGTTAGCGCCGCAGCGCCCCCTGGGCACTTACCGAGCTTTTACGGAGCTTTTGTATTGTCCTGCTGCGATCACTGAACTACTATTATACTAGCGTATATGGAACAGCCATTTCGAACGTAAGACACGTCCGCAGAATTCAACAAGGCGTCTCCATAAATTTCATCCATATGAATTTATATTAATACACAGTACAGCATATTCCTCACTTTTTAACTCCTTTTATTAAAAAAATCAAGTCTGACGATACGTTCAGGCACCTATCTTAAATGGGACATGAAGTGCTTGAATGATGTCTTCTCCATACATATAGCTCAGTGGCTGCGATAGCTATTGTATGTCGCCCAGAACTTTGCACCCTAGAGAGATCTTCGATTCAGTTTCATCAATCTGCGTCCAAAATATTTTTTTCTACTACCATGACATTTGTAGCATACATCTAACATAGATATAGTAGGCACGTTATTAAACAAGATTTGGAAGATAATTTCACTAGTGATTACTTTAAATGTAGCATAAATATTTTTCCTAGTTTAGGTAGCTGTATCGTAACAGGATAATATAATATGAGAAAATCTCCGAGTTTAGCTCTAAACATCATAATTATATCTTATTGAAAAAGCTAGTTTTAACTATAAAACGGTAGGTAGGTAACGGTAGTAATTCTAAGCTAGTAAAAGAAGAGCCACTAACCCCCACAGGATAACAACGGCTACTGTTACTTTAACAGCCCATTTGTATCCGTCTAAAGTAGGTTACGTGTCTCTTTTAGAACTGTGAACACAATTTATCGCTTACTTTATTTGTTGTAGTTGGTATAAATTTCATACAAAGACTGCGACTAAAAAACAACAATATTGATTGACTCTCCCTTCTCCCTTCAAAAACAAAAAATAAGAACAAATAAACACGTATCTGGTATTTGCTCAGTTCTACAACCGACCTTGTTCTACAAAATCATAAACGCAAGCAATATTTCTACTCTGTGAACATGTATCCCAGTTACTGTGTGTGTTATTGCATCGTGAGCGATTTATAGAAAGGGACACTATCACCGCTGGCGAGGGTGAAACATGTGACAAATAGGCATCCTCTGTCGCGCGATATCAAATTACGTCATGCTTTACACTGCTGCATTACGTCTAAACCTACGACACATACGTCAAATAAATGCAGCAACGAATGTTGATCAGTTTTAGCAAGAGATATGTGAGAATACATGCTCTATAGTTCAATTTTGCTGCAGCTTTCGGCAGGTGGCGTTTATTACCCAGCGGGAAAACGGACGGTTCATATTTCGGTTCAAACGGTTCGTTACGTTCACACGGAGTTCTATTTTATCTAAAACTAATTAGACTAAAACTAAAACCAGCGTTATAGTTTGAGGAATAAATTCAGGATAAAAAAATACGAATTTCTGATTTGTAATTACAGAATACTACCTCAAAATGTTTAATAGACCTGAATTGTGATTTCTTTTTGTTTAAAAAATTGAAAAATATTGAAAAAATAAGCAAACCATGCCCATGCCATGGCCATGCTCTCAAGCATATTTTCTAGTTTTACATAATTTTTTATGAGTTTGATATGCTAATAGTTACTGAGTTTTATTTTTATTTTTTATTCTATTACTAGGTGCTACTACTTCAACTTTTGGATGTCTGATTTTAGATTGTAATTGTACATCGCTATGGCGACAGGTTGTCAGCCCATCGCCTAAATTAAAATTGAGATATAATTTTACACACACCAAAAAATAGCTATGTTTCATGTAGCGTTACATTAATTTTACCTAGATAATAACTAACCTTTATAAAGGCAATCATGGGTCTGTCTGTAAGCACAAGTGTATTTTGTTTAAGTATTTTATTTCTTACTGAATCTCAATAAATGATTAACAAACAAACAAAAGATAAATAAATAAACAAACTGAAACTAGCACACAACTAAAATTAACTATTAATTCGGCAAACACATTCCAAGGGTGCTCGTTGAGGCTGATAACAAGGGTGTTGAGTTCCAAAATTGAGGGTTTATTTGATTAGCCCAGTATCGTGTATATTATATTAGTATGATGATCCTTAGGGATGTTCCAGCTGACCTCGTGTACGCGATTCGAATGAAATATGTCCACTGTTTTTATTGTAAACACATCTGAGAAGCACCACACCACACCGAAGGGCATAAGCAAAAGGAAAAAAGCCGTATCGCATGATTCTGTTTATTTTTCATTAAGATTCGTCAAAGAAATATATCTTCATTTATACGTTTTCTGAGGTTTGCACAACTGTAACTCATTTTATAACACATTTGCTCGTAAAGGGTCTCTTATTACACCAATTTCAATATTGTATTGTATCTTATTACGTACTTGTGCGTAATCGTAATGTAAAATGCACAAGTGCTGTAAAACACACAGTTTTTTTTTTATTAGGTAAAACGCACGGTTTATCGAACGGTACTTTTTTAAATCTTAGCAAAGAGTTTTTATGGCAGAAAAGTGGTCAACATTTTATAAATAAAATTAACTTTGGGAGATAAAGTATAATAAAATAAACATTTAATTCTGTGATTTAATTAATTTTTACAATAAATTACAACCATTTATCTGTAACAAAATCAAAAAAATATTAATTTACTTTATTAGTAATACTGGCTGGTTTTTGTTTCTTTGTACTATGGCTTAAAAAAGAAAGCGTTGATGCGCGCGCATCCTAATTTGTGAACGAGTAAAAATAACTCCGCGCGTTTTTTCTTTTCGCTGTATTGTTTTAATTTTTTAGCTATTTCCTCGCAAATATGTTATAAAACGTCGTACGACATACGTGCGGTTTGATAATTACAGCCTCTGCTTTCTTGTAGCCCTCGCC
>JARACY010006586.1:0-16213 GCA_029255725.1 Scrobipalpa atriplicella
CGTGAAAGTTCATCATATACTGTGATTGGTGAATCGTTTTATAATCCACGTGTTTGGCACAAACAGTCCTATAAATAGAACTCAAAGTACGTCCCCATCCATCATTTTGTTTCAAAAATAGATGTTTATTTGAAATATCACCGGCAAATATAACCCTTGACATTTTACTTATACGTATGCGCTCAGAATCAAATCAAGTACTTTAAAGAATTGATCTGCGTTATACACTGATAGACATTTTCCTCCAATGGGAATAAAAGTGTGTAACATTTTGAGGAAGATGTAGAAAGAAATGAATATTTACTAAGGAACGAATCCTGAAATATCAATATTAATATTTTAACCTATGTTTGACATCATCACACCACACCATGTGTTATGTTAGTTTAATTAATTTGGTAAAATTATTAAAATAAGTTTTCTTCTCTCGGTTTGTATGTCGGGTCAACGAACGACACAAAACCTGGTCTAATTATCCTAATAGGTGTCTGACATGGTTAGTCTAGCGGCAAATATTAATATCAGTGACAGCGACTGGTACCGAAGGCTTATTCTAAGTATCAGCTTATTTGTCAGAGAATCAGGAAAAGCCTGAATCGCCCTAGCTAGCCGAACAAAGTCCAAAGCTTATACTTTGACTAAAGATGCACCTATACTTCATACATACATACTATCACGCTTGTATCCCTGATGGGGTAGGCATAGCGTCAACGACCTAAACAAGGGTCGTTCCGCCGCATCTGACTAGTTTTGAGGGTTGTTTTAGATAGATCTATATATTGCTGTAGTGACAGGTTGTCAGTCTAAATAACAATATACTGAAACTCTCGGATCCCTTAGCTGGTTTTACAGCATGCCCGGGAGGAGATGGAGCTGGTACATTCTATGTTTTTCTATCGCTCCAAGTCCAGCATAAAATCAAATCCACTTAGAGGAAGATGTACAATGAATCGCACGCAATATGCACTGCGTTTGTGAATAAAAGGGCCTTGACAGCTCGGTAATTGCAGCACGTAATCGAGAACTCTCGACGTAGGTGTGATATGTGTATCAGGGGTCAGGGAGCGGGCATTCGCGCTGCTGACAATTATATGCCGCTACTAGGGCTTGCACACCGTGTTGTATGTTGACGATGCAATGGTTTTCGACCGGAAAATGAAAGTAGTCTGTCCAGATTTGCACAGCTGACAATTATACGCCGCTACTAGGGCTTGCACACCGTGTTGTACGTTGACGATGCAATGGTTTTCGTCCGGAAAATGAAAGTAGTCTGTCCAGATTTGCACAGCTGACAATTATACGCCGCTACTAGGGCTTGCACACCGTGTTGTATGTTGACGATGCAATGGTTTTCGTCCGGAAAATGAAAGTAGTCTGTCCAGATTTGCACAGCTGACAATTATACGCCGCTACTAGGGCTTGCACACCGTGTTGTATGTTGACGATGCAATGGTTTTCGTCCGGAAAATGAAAGTAGTCTGTCCAGATTTGCACAGCTGACAATTATACGCCGCTACTAGGGCTTGCACACCGTGTTGTATGTTGACGATGCAATGGTTTTCGTCCGGAAAATGAAAGTAGTCTGTCCAGATTTGCACAGCTGACAATTATACGCCGCTACTAGGGCTTGCACACCGTGTTGTACGTTGACGATGCAATGGTTTTCTTCCGGAAAATAAAAGTAGTCTGTCCAGATTTTCACAGCTAACAATTATACGCCGCGACTAGGGCTTGCACACCGTGTTGTACGTTGACGATGCAATGGTTTTCTTCCGGAAAATAAAAGTAGTCTGTCCAGATTTGCACAGCTAACAATTATAGGTACGCCGCGACTAGGGCTTGCACTTACGTTGACGATACAATGATTTTCGTCCGGAAATAAAATTGAAAGGAAAGATTCGAGATTCGCACAGATTGCTGAATATACAAACTAAAAACTAATCAATGCTTATGCGAATTGAAATTCTTTATTTTCTGATTTCGGGATTTCTTTCTGCCAAATAGTCATTTATCATCAGATCAGTCAAACTCATTGTTCTTCAACTTTTACGATTTCTATAATTGAAGTAGGTGTGTACCTAATGATGGATATGATTAATACGAAATTCATTCAGATCATACCTATATAAGGCATGTTTGTTTATTTCTCTTTTTAGGTCTGGGAACCCTACCTAAGGTCATGATTTCATAACCTGTATCGCACTGTATACAGAATACTGCGACGCCCACCATTATACAGTTTATAAAGTAGATGTTCTCATGAATGAACCGGCTCAAATCTATGTCTAATTCTCGGTAATAGATGACCTTATGTCAATTAGTGAACGAATCATGATTCGGATAGACTATTATCATTTTATGAATGAATATTAGGTAGTAGCTTAATTTACTATGATATAAAATTTCATTAGTTTAGTACTGGATAATGTTTTAATAATAGTTTCCGGAAAGACCATATCCGGTCTAGTAACAGATGTAATATTTTTTGTCATTGATATTTTAGTAATTAATAGTTATCACCATGTATTTTTATTGTAACTTATATTTATAAACAGTCTTGGCTCTTTACACGCCTGGTTTCTTTACTGGGTAAGCTGAATCAATAAAAGCCACATTATTAAATAAACATAATATTTGCTAGTAATAGTAAATAAAATAAAAAAAACAAAGCAAGAAATGTGTATATTGATTGCCGTAGTAACAATGCTGTCAACCGCATCACCTAAATAAAATAAAATTATTTTCTTTCTTTCTTTCTTAAATTGCAATACACCAAAATCCTAGAGTTGCTAGTTTTTACAGTATACTCCAGTAGAAAAGCAGTTAGTGTATTCTGTATTATTATTGCTCCCGATACAACATGGAAGAAATCCACTTACAATATTAGTTATCAAAACGTTCCAGACCTCCAGAGGACATAAATACTAAATTGGCTACTTTCCAACTAGTCAAATCAGCAACTTTTTATGAAATGTCAAAAACGCTTTTTTGTATGAAAATAGTAAATTATGACGTCACATTTTAGTAAATATTGACTAATCAAATCAATAACTTATATACTTTTAATTCGATTATTAAAATCTAAATGTGCATTTTTTTTTAAATGATGAATGAAATCCACAATATTTTTAGCCATCACTTTTAAGTATAAACGTTTTGAATTTTTTAAGCTACCCAGTCAAGTACCCAATTAGAAAAGTGTTTTATACCTAGTATAGGTGTTTGTGACGTCAACATGTTGTTTGGAAGACAATCCGCAGATCCGAGGTTAATTTTAGCCGCGCCTCGATCACATCTGTCTTGTAGGTTGTAGGCATTATCTAAATTAAACTCTGTTGCATTGGTTTGTCTATTTTTAAATATTGTACTTCATTTGGAATACTGTTTAGATGATTCATTGTTGTCGTAATTGGCTCGATTGAGACATCATTTTACTTGTAAAAGCTACGCGTACATTATCTAGACTAATTTTTTACCGATATATTAAAAAAAAAACTACTGTATCGATTTCTACAATTCTTTCACCGTTATAATAACAACAAAAAGCGACATTGAACCTGAGGCTGATAGAACATCTAATATGCCTATTACATATTCCCACTGAAAAATATTTAATTTAATCGTAGGCCCTATTACGAGCACTGAAACCGCGGTCCGGATTTACGCCTAGCACCCAGGGCGATTTTTTTTCGCGCGAATTAAATCCGCAAAAATCTGTGTTGTATGGAGTTGTATAAAGGTGCACGCACTCGCGGAAAAAAATCGCGCGAGATTCCACATACAAATTCCCCCCCGCGCCCCACCCGCGATTTTATTTTGCGCGAAAAAAATCGCCCTGCGTGCTAGGCCTTACTTTCGCCAAATACGGTGCGTTTTGGGAAGTGAAGTAACGAGTGAACCATTGCCCATAAGATCATTATCATCTCGTACACTTATAGACGAAGATGCAATTCTATATATGTCAAGTATGTATGAATTTATACACATTGGTATAAAAAGAATCCTTGAGAAACATACACTTACCTATAAAACTAGTGGAAGCCGAAAGTTTATTTGGAGCGTGCGTTTTTCAGCTTTGATTTATTTGCGCGCGCTATTTTTGCGCGGCAAGACATGTTGTGTAGTGTAGGTAACGGTTTACGTTCAGCAATTTACATTTTATCATACTGTGCAAAACAAATGTGGGTAGTGTTTCTTGTGTTTGTATTCTGTATATATACTTAAAAACACAACATTAGACATTAGAAAACGAAAATTTGCGAAGAGCGAAGGAGTGTGATATTGAGTACATAACGTACATAATATCACGCCTTAAACTCTTACGGGGTAGACAGAGCGTAAACTAAAACACCTATAACCTATAGCAAAAGTCGTTTTCACCACGTATGTCAAATATTAAGGGCAATTTCAGATTGAAACGCTATAGTGATAAATTGACCGCCAATATCGACTAAATTACACTGCCCTTCGAATTTCCCTTTTAATGACTTCTACACCATGCCCGGGAGGAAGGGCAACTGGAACCAGGGGCGTGCAGTCCATATAGGCAAAAAGGCACTGCCTACCCTACAATTTTCACTGACTCACGTTACTTCACTACTTAGAAATAAAACTTTATTTTTTTCCAAATTCGTAAAACGGAACGTAACGTTACCTTACCTGAGCTTATCATCTAAGCGCGCCAATTCAAATTTCGCGCCGCCGCTGCTATCATGTCTCTTTCAAATGGAGAAGCCATCGTTTTGCCAAGGGTGCCAACATAACAAAACGACATACCGTAGGTGTGAGACTACACACACATAGGTAGCAAATTATTCACTTGTGTGCGTGTATTTGTAGTTGTGTGTGCGGCCCAAAAACAGTCGGACCAGTGGTCAAATTTTATGACCAGATCCTAAATAATTGGTATAAAATAGATAATAATTTTCATTAATTAATTTGAATGAATAAAATAAATACAATGATTACAATGAAAACATGTTTGATGTTTCCGATACTTGCTAATATTTCTAAAGAACAATGAAATAATACATTTTTAATATTTAGAATATAACGATTTTTCCAGTATTATGGAGAATAAAATGTTTTCATAATTGCTTTTATGTACCTACTTGAATATAAATTAACCACGAAATCAAATATTATCATATTTACTGACAAGATATTTTTAAATGAGTTGAAAGAAAAAATGTTACATCGGTATTTAAAAAAATATAAATTTGCATAATTCGGCACACTCTGGCAACTTTCGACCGCTTGCCGGCAAAAAAACTTGCGCCCAAATTGCAAATTAAAAAGTTAATTAATGCGGTGCGCGGGGTGTCGGCGGGGCTTATAATCCGACTGAAATATGTAACTTAAGTTTTGGGTACTTTCTCTACTGTAATTAGATGCATTATCTATTGATAGTATTTTATTTACAATTTTCGTTAATTCGCTTTTGAGTGACTCCATTGTTTTTTCTTGATGTGTGAAGCGATCGCGTCGCGGAAAGTAATTTAAAGTTTTTGCCGTGTTAAACATCCTTTTGGTTTGAATTATTTGTGCCGAACAAGTTTAAATAGTTATTGTGCTTCGAATTGCTAGTAATTGTGCTTCGAATTGCAGTGTAAAATGTGTTTTACTAGCAGCTACAACTGTGAGCGCTGTGTTGATGTTGTGTGTTTACAAAAAGTTAAAGGCGCGAATTTTAACAAGTTTTCTTTCACCGAAAAGGTCGAAATTGTGTCCACTAAAGGCAGGTGTGTATTTCTTATATTTTTGTTTCTGTGGTCATAATTTATAACTACAGCGATAAACGTAACGTAACGTAACCAACCTTGCGTCTAGGAACTAAAATGCGTTATTAATAAGCATTTTGTTCATACTGCCTACCCTGTTGAAAAAAGCTGTGCACGCCACTGACTGGAACATTCTATGTACCTATTTCTATCGCTCCCAGTCCTGCATGGAAGCTGATATTAGGTACTGTGTGTGCATATAATATGTAGCAAGGTGCTTAACGTGTTTTGCCGCCATTGTATGATTTAATGCATATTTACCATCAGGCGGCCAAAGTGTACTTACACTTTTCTTTCCACTATTTCTTTGCCATTGTCACTTTTGGGTACACAATTTGTATGAATGTATTCTTGTAACTATACAAATATGCTAGAGGTCACAGGACATACTAACTAGTACCTTACTGATTCTACCTACTTGAAATGTTATCATACTTTATAAAAGATAAGGTCATATTAAAATTATTCCTGTGAACTTTATATTGTTTCTGTTTCCGGAAAAACACAATGTTGTGAACTTCTCATATCTTGTGGGACTTCAAATGAGACTGGGTTAATCTCTTTAAGAGACTATTCAAAACTAGTTTCGCTTCTCATGCTTTAATAGATAAACATATTCAACATAGATGACCCTAGATCAAGTTAAATTGAAAACATATGACTTTCCTAGTGGCTAGACTGGGGGGATGAAAAAATAACATTATGTATGGTGCTTCTTTTTAAAGTCATTCGAAAAAAACAGTGATACGACCCTAGAATTTCTATGTATTACAATATATCCCGTAGACTGGCAACCTATATCACTTCAGTAACACACAATCCCTTTTGAATCACCACATAGACACACTAATTAAAACGGCTCTTAGGTATTAATGAATGATGCTCTGCTTACCCCGTAAGGGATTTAGGTGTGATTTGACTTATGAAATTGCTCGATATTTTTACCCATAGGAATGTGTAGGTATATAAAAACATTCCCATGTTATAGTTTTAATTGCACAAATACTAAATGAATCATTTTTGTTACAGGCGCCGGAGAGTCGGGCAAGAGTACTATAGTCAAACAAATGAAGTAAGTGCCATTGTTTTTTTTATAAACTTAGCATCTATACAGTCAAGCGCACGTTTAGTTTGACACTTGCTGAGCGATTCTATGTTTTACAGTGATATTTTTTCGGTTGTTCACCACAATTAGATTGTTATTTTGAATGGGATTACTACTGCGATTATATTTAGATAGTTTAATCGTGACCATAAAGCGTGCAACCGCTTTGAAATATCGAGGTAATAGTAAATAATTTCGCGGTAATAATCCCGTTCAAAATAACAATCTAATTCCTGATTCCAGTGCAGTGTGTCAAACTTTACGTGCTGTTGCATATACTGAAACATTTACCAAAACATTCTACTGACGTCATTTTATAAGCTTAATTTTCTTTATTCTATTTTATAATGCACATAGACGAGAATAGTGTACCGAATCTCAATAAAATTAGAAAGGAACCGTAACTTTTGAACTACATCGTTATCAAAATTCCCAGCAATTGGATAAGCTAAGCAAACTAATTAATAACAATACTGCTTATTGTCAGTCCGTACGATTGCCCGACTGATATCACTATCTCGAATCTACGAGTTGTCAACAACTGCTTTACGTATCCCCGATAAAGAAACAAGGATTACATGCCGTATCGTACGAGTATGATACAACGTTTAGACAGAGACACCTTATGCAATATTTCCGTCAATGAGTTACCTATATTTTGATTGTCATATTTATCTTTGTCTGGATAAGGCTGGTTTCGGCAGTTTGACGCAAGCGCTGGCAATCAGCGTTAAGAGTCACGAGTTTCTTTCCTGCTTACACAGAAACTGGAATACCCTTCTTTTTGGCTTTGCCCTAGTCGGGTAAAAAAGCCTTTCTTTGTCTTGGGTTACCGAGTCGTTGTATATTTGAATGTAGTCTTCTTACTATAGATGATAATCAGTCAAACTTTAGCATGATTTCAAATCCAACTTTAAGTACCACATGTTAAGCTTAAAGCTCAGACTGTTTTAGCTTCAAAAATTGATTAAGGTGTTAAGATTCATTTATTACTTAAATTAAATATGTATTATATTTTTCATAACACAAATGTTTGCTTATGTTTTAAAACTGTACAATAATTAAACCTACGAGGTATAATTTTGGGAACCCACCGTCTGTTGTTGTGTTTAAAATGTCCGTAGATAATTATGTTTACTTTTGATTTCGAATCAATGACTGAAAAGTTTTTAATAATTATACAGTAGTCTTATTTGGGAACAAATTGTTACTAATTTATACGTTTCAGACAATTTTCAATTGTAAGTTATGGTTGCAGGCACAATTTGAATTTAGATAATTAATAAGCTAATTACTAACGTATGATATTTAACTTAGTCAACTAACTATCATTTTTTCACCACGTCTGACAAGTTTTGAGGGTAATTCAAGATAGATCTGTATATTGCTATAGTGACAGGTTGTTAGCCCATCGCATCGCCTAAATTACAATACTGAAACCCTCAAATCCCTTAGCTGATTTTTACAGCATGCCCGGGAGGAGATGCAGCTGGCACATTCTATGTTTTTCTATCACTCCCAGACCAGCATTGAAGTAACACGACTATCAAGTCTCATACTGAAGTACAGTACAACGCGGTTCTCAATGAACGCGGGCGGGGGCGCTGGGCGCTGCATTGTATGGAGAACTGCACTATGGCGGCGTTATTTCTTTTTTTCGCTACATTCATTTAAAGCTTGACGGTACAGTAGTGTGCCGTGAAAGACACCTGTCGTCACGGTCGGCGGCCGCGCTAGTGAAACCACTGAACTACTGTGATTATGACGTCATTTGACGACACACTCCGCTGCCAAATAGTTGCTGCTGGTCAGTTCGTTTGCTGAAAAGCCGCGAGATTTGCTATGTTTACGCTTCAATGGTTTTTAGATAAGCTTGGTCACCAGGAGATGATTAGATCATAGAAATCTAAGATGTGTTCTGCACTAGTTTAGTTCTGATCCTCTCCTGTTTCAATGGCTTAGCGACCCAACGACGGCCTTGGCCTTTGCCTAGTTCTTATCTTTTAGCGTGTTCATATTTCTTAGAATAACGTACTTAGTCTGACTAACCTTACGTCATTATAGCGGTGCTATCTCACATTTTCCTCATTAAAATCATCGATCGAACCGCAACAAACTCCTCATCAAATTAGATACATGAAAAAAAAAAAAGTGTCTTTTTTCATGTCTTTATTACATCAGAAAAACTTCCAAAAGCTGATATCGTATATGGTTAAACTGGTATCGAATCCTAACTGAATATGCAGTCTAGAAGTCTCAGTTTTGGACTCTCGATCCGGAGGTCATGGGTTCGATTCCCACGAAATACAAAGCTATCATGGGTTTGGTTGACCAACAGTGAAAAAATCCTAACTGAATAGAATAGAACCTTTTAGTTTGAATAGACCTTTTTTCCGACTATGTATTCTAAAAGAACGAATCCCAAACATGTTTTAGGCCGCGTAGCCTGTTCAATTTGGCTGGTAATCTTATCAACCATGTCAACAAATCGTAATGATAACAGATACGGATGATATGATAACACATCCTGTTTGGATTAACCTGTCGATGTGAGATGAGCTGGTATACATGTATGTGGTATATTGAAACATTGTTGTACTGTCCCATTTGTGATAATCTTTTTACAGAGTGGGTTTTTCGAGTCGAAGAATGACCCGATGAAACGTGATATTGATTTTGAGCTTTCTACTTATGTTCTATACCTACCTATTTTAAAGAGCAATTTTTTTTGTTTGTAATCGTATAAGTCCATTAGAAAGCTTCCTTATCCTGAAGTATTTGTTACTTTTTACCGCGGGAAAATAACTTATGCTCTGGGGAATAATCTCTTAACCGCACTGCCGTAAGCTTTTGTTGGAGAAAGATTCAAATAAAGAAAATAGAACACTTTAGTGAACTAAACGCAATTTTAGAAGAAACCTTTTTTGCATCATTCAGCAACAGCCCTTATAAACAAAACAATCGATTCCTGTTCGATTTCCCATTGTACCGGCGCGATCTTGCGCTGATGACGTCACGCGGTGCCGGATGCGAGACGTGACGTCACACACACCGCGCATGCGTCAACGCACCTGCCCCACTGCCATTATTCCCTCTCTGTACTCTGTACTGTACATACCCATTTCTGAAAACGAAAAGGTCACTACTAGATAAATCAATTATGTAAAAAAACATGTAGGAAAAACTGAAAAGTGCCCTCCGAAGCACAGGGTCCTTATTTTTACAGACAATTCAGCCTGCATTATCCTAACAAAACTGGGGAAAATCTCACAAAGTGAAATAAATTAACAATAATATCAACTTTTTGTTCCCCCCTTAGAATTCAAACCCAGGACCTCCGGATCGTGAGCCCATGGTTCAAACTACTAATCGGAGGCAGTTTAAACATGAAAATATAGAATCCAAATTTTTTCACACCAGTCAGTGGGCGGATTTCGCGGACGTGGCTTTCCAATCTGTCTGGCACGTGTTTTTGGTTCGGATCGAACCAATATTTCCAGTACGAATGATAATGAATAGAAAGGGAACCTAAATAGTAGGTATCGTGAAACTTTAAAAACCTTTGACTGTCCCAGTAAAAACGAACTGAACCAGATTCATCCAGATGTTTCTAGTTCGAAACATTTTCACAAATTTCTTGTTTATTTTAACGCGACATGGCTGGAAGTGTGTCCGACGTTTCATGTTTGATGTTAACTAACGCTTCATTAACGGTTATAACAAGCGTGACATATTTCTGTATAATTTCCCTGTAAATGTGAATATTTTTCCTCTAACTCGTCTGTTCACGAACTGTAGGAATAACTTTTAGTTTCATTCTGCTAGCGTAATTTTGACGTGACGAAACTTGTTGTTCTGGTTTTAGTAATATCCTGATCTAGAGTCAGACCACTATACCGCGGAGGTAGTAACTTGAATGTGTTTACAAAATATCTGGCGAGATGTCGTGTATTGTGTGGTGTGCATATGGCGGCCATTGTTCTCGTTTCTCGAAGGAATAATGAGGAGCTCGCAGAAGGACGCGTGCCGAGACTGCGGTTGCTTGAATGACGTCACAACATTGTTTAGAACACCGCATTTTTTCGCAGTCTCATTGTCGTCGGCCATCTCGAATACTAGTCTCGAATAAACCGCATGTTGGTTGATGGGTCTCACGTGGCGTCACTTTTTTTTTTCAAAAAAAATATTTGAAAATTAGATATGCCTTATTTTTTTTTTACATGGTTTTATACATTTGCATAATTGTGGTTTCGATAGGGACTACATGGGACTCGATTAAGAAAGACAATGAGAAAATCTTCGGAAGGTGTGGATCCAGTCACTAGTTTGACTGATGACTGACCATCCATGTTACCGGTTTCACCAGGGCCTATTGTTCGTCGGGTGTTGTACTTTTATCATCTCTATCTCTACAATTCTACAGGCTTTATAACAGGCTTCCAAGTACGAAATGGGAACAACCCGAAGTATTTATTCTTTCAAAGACATCGTCTTTTTTACGACTTTAAAACAGAATCTACTTTCATATCTCGGGCTCACGAAATATTGTTAAAGTTTATGATCAGACTTGCGTTGATTATTTGAATTAACTTAAATAATCAAGGTTAAATTACTTTTACTATACAGGGTGTAAAGAAAACAAAGAATTCTTTAATCATCACCAAAATAATTTTATCTCTGTTTTAGTCATTGAATTAATAAAAAAATACCTTCCTCGCGTTGAATCAAACTTAAAAAAAGACATCTCGAATTTTGTTTGCATCATATTAAAACAATATGAATATAAATAGGTACTGCGTGTAAATGGTAGTTATTATACCTAGAAATTATGGTTAAATATTGCAGTACATACTCACTTAGGTACACCCTGTACAATTTTTATTACTTTCGCGTCTTACGTTTCCCACAATTTTGTGTGAGAAGCGTGTTCAACAATTGTTAGTTACAATGTGAAAAGCGGTATCTTTACCGGCATTGTGGTGTCAAATTCTATAATTTTACAAATTTACATTTTCTTTTCTTTGGCTGCGTTTCCCAGACGTAATAAACCATGGATTTATAATCATCTGAATAATAGTTTTTCCGGTATTATAGCCATAAAAACATAATTGAGTCGTTTTATTAACTCCTACCAACCTCTTTAACGTCCTTCTGCATGAATATTATTCTAGTCGTGAAGTGATTTAATACGTATAATAAACAGATTTAACTATTCATACATATCACCTTTTAAATTATCTTCCATGTTATTGATGTTGTGTACTTATTAATGCTTCGAATGCGAATAAGAATTCGGTTCTGATTCATGTCGGAAAAATGGCGTGACGAGACTCTTAACACATCTCTAATGCACTCGGAACTCCAACGGGTCAATGAACTTAGATAAAGCCATAATAAGCTTAACGTTTTTCCGCAAAGATATTTAAATACTCGCGTGTTAAATGAAATACATGCGCAATATCTCAGTCAATTGAGCGATGGAACGGTATTCTAAGGAAGTAGGTTCAAATCCTTCCTGCGACTAGATTATTGATTTTGATTTCCTATCCTACTTATAAATGCGAAAGTTTGGATGTTTAGATGTTTGTTATTCAATTACGCTTTAACCGCTGGACGGATCGGGATGAAATTTGGCACACATAGGTTAGGTCCTGGAATAGGACATAGACCGCGGGAAAACCTTCATATTCACGGGAAAACTCATCAAACGTAACCGCGGGCGGAAAGGTAGTTGCTCGTAAGTCGGTTGGGTTTATTAAGTATTCGTATACTTACTATTGACTCCAAACTTCAATAGTTTGTTTTTGAGTAACATTGGCCAATACTTTGAGTATTTCAGCGTAGATTTTCCTCATTATCAGTTCCAACCCGTTATCTCTGCGTTGCACCCGTTATTCCATATCGAAGAGTTCAGCCATTACAATTAGAGTGAACCTGATAATGGTTCGCACTAACAGCAACAGGGATTAGTCATAGTCTTGTAGTGATTCATAGTTAGTAGCCAATACGACACTGGTCTATGACTCTATGAATGACGAGGCGTTCTAGGAATTTATGCTTTGTATTGATAGTTTGATAGGAAATAGGTACGTATAGGTTTTATACACTTACATATTTCCTATGAAATGTATGTTTTTGAGCTTATTGTTATGCCAAACAAATAGCGACCAATATTATATGCATACGGTTCACCCACCGCCGCGCCTATAAGTAACCTGTAGTAACAATTTCTACCTCATACAGACTTTGGACATAAGCTTAAACTTAGAAGTGTTTAAAGATACAGTAAATGATGTTATATTTTAATGACTAAAACGTTCTATGTATGAATAGTTAAATCTGTTTATTATACGTATTAAATCACTTCACGACTAGAATAATATTCATGCAGAAGGACGTTAAAGAGGTTGGTAGGAGTTAATAAAACGACTCAATTATGTTTTTATGGCTATAATACCGGAAAAACTATTATTCAGATGATTATAAATCCATGGTTTATTACGTCTGGGAAACGCAGCCAAAGAAAAGAAAATGTAAATTTGTAAAATTATAGAATTTGACACCACAATGCCGGTAAAGATACCGCTTTTCACATTGTAACTAACAATTGTTGAACACGCTTCTCACACAAAATTGTGGGAAACGTAAGACGCGAAAGTAATAAAAATTGTACAGGGTGTACCTAAGTGAGTATGTACTGCAATATTTAACCATAATTTCTAGGTATAATAACTACCATTTACACGCAGTACCTATTTATATTCATATTGTTTTAATATGATGCAAACAAAATTCGAGATGTCTTTTTTTAAGTTTGATTCAACGCGAGGAAGGTATTTTTTTATTAATTCAATGACTAAAACAGAGATAAAATTATTTTGGTGATGATTAAAGAATTCTTTGTTTTCTTTACACCCTGTATAGTAAAAGTAATTTAACCTTGATTATTTAAGTTAATTCAAATAATCAACGCAAGTCTGATCATAAACTTTAACAATATTTCGTGAGCCCGAGATATGAAAGTAGATTCTGTTTTAAAGTCGTAAAAAAGACGATGTCTTTGAAAGAATAAATACTTCGGGTTGTTCCCATTTCGTACTTGGAAGCCTGTTATAAAGCCTGTAGAATTGTAGAGATAGAGATGATAAAAGTACAACACCCGACGAACAATAGGCCCTGGTGAAACCGGTAACATGGATGGTCAGTCATCAGTCAAACTAGTGACTGGATCCACACCTTCCGAAGATTTTCTCATTGTCTTTCTTAATCGAGTCCCATGTAGTCCCTATCGAAACCACAATTATGCAAATGTATAAAACCATGTAAAAAAAAAATAAGGCATATCTAATTTTCAAATATTTTTTTTGAAAAAAAAAAGTGACGCCACGTGAGACCCATCAACCAACATGCGGTTTATTCGAGACTAGTATTCGAGATGGCCGACGACAATGAGACTGCGAAAAAATGCGGTGTTCTAAACAATGTTGTGACGTCATTCAAGCAACCGCAGTCTCGGCACGCGTCCTTCTGCGAGCTCCTCATTATTCCTTCGAGAAACGAGAACAATGGCCGCCATATGCACACCACACAATACACGACATCTCGCCAGATATTTTGTAAACACATTCAAGTTACTACCTCCGCGGTATAGTGGTCTGACTCTAGATCAGGATATTACTAAAACCAGAACAACAAGTTTCGTCACGTCAAAATTACGCTAGCAGAATGAAACTAAAAGTTATTCCTACAGTTCGTGAACAGACGAGTTAGAGGAAAAATATTCACATTTACAGGGAAATTATACAGAAATATGTCACGCTTGTTATAACCGTTAATGAAGCGTTAGTTAACATCAAACATGAAACGTCGGACACACTTCCAGCCATGTCGCGTTAAAATAAACAAGAAATTTGTGAAAATGTTTCGAACTAGAAACATCTGGATGAATCTGGTTCAGTTCGTTTTTACTGGGACAGTCAAAGGTTTTTAAAGTTTTCACGATACCTACTATTTAGGTTCCCTTTCTATTCATTATCATTCGTACTGGAAATATTGGTTCGATCCGAACCAAAAACACGTGCCAGACAGATTGGAAAGCCACGTCCGCGAAATCCGCCCACTGACTGGTGTGAAAAAATTTGGATTCTATATTTTCATGTTTAAACTGCCTCCGATTAGTAGTTTGAACCATGGGCTCACGATCCGGAGGTCCTGGGTTTGAATTCTAAGGGGGAACAAAAAGTTGATATTATTGTTAATTTATTTCACTTTGTGAGATTTTCCCCAGTTTTGTTAGGATAATGCAGGCTGAATTGTCTGTAAAAATAAGGACCCTGTGCTTCGGAGGGCACTTTTCAGTTTTTCCTACATGTTTTTTTACATAATTGATTTATCTAGTAGTGACCTTTTCGTTTTCAGAAATGGGTATGTACAGTACAGAGTACAGAGAGGGAATAATGGCAGTGGGGCAGGTGCGTTGACGCATGCGCGGTGTGTGTGACGTCACGTCTCGCATCCGGCACCGCGTGACGTCATCAGCGCAAGATCGCGCCGGTACAATGGGAAATCGAACAGGAATCGATTGTTTTGTTTATAAGGGCTGTTGCTGAATGATGCAAAAAAGGTTTCTTCTAAAATTGCGTTTAGTTCACTAAAGTGTTCTATTTTCTTTATTTGAATCTTTCTCCAACAAAAGCTTACGGCAGTGCGGTTAAGAGATTATTCCCCAGAGCATAAGTTATTTTCCCGCGGTAAAAAGTAACAAATACTTCAGGATAAGGAAGCTTTCTAATGGACTTATACGATTACAAACAAAAAAAATTGCTCTTTAAAATAGGTAGGTATAGAACATAAGTAGAAAGCTCAAAATCAATATCACGTTTCATCGGGTCATTCTTCGACTCGAAAAACCCACTCTGTAAAAAGATTATCACAAATGGGACAGTACAACAATGTTTCAATATACCACATACATGTATACCAGCTCATCTCACATCGACAGGTTAATCCAAACAGGATGTGTTATCATATCATCCGTATCTGTTATCATTACGATTTGTTGACATGGTTGATAAGATTACCAGCCAAATTGAACAGGCTACGCGGCCTAAAACATGTTTGGGATTCGTTCTTTTAGAATACATAGTCGGAAAAAAGGTCTATTCAAACTAAAAGGTTCTATTCTATTCAGTTAGGATTTTTTCACTGTTGGTCAACCAAACCCATGATAGCTTTGTATTTCGTGGGAATCGAACCCATGACCTCCGGATCGAGAGTCCAAAACTGAGACTTCTAGACTGCATATTCAGTTAGGATTCGATACCAGTTT
>JARACY010006587.1:0-16207 GCA_029255725.1 Scrobipalpa atriplicella
CGTCGACAATACCGTTATAGATGTGAAAGTCAATGAAACTATATGGTATGCTTTTCCTCTTACCGGCACGGCAACGGCACGGCATTGATTACTACCGGTATCGTCGCCGGCTTGCCAAACTGCATGTTTTTGCATACGTCGTAGCATGCGCGTGTGTGTGCGCTCAGAGTGGAACTAAGCGGAAAAACAGATCCACGGTAGCGTGACGATATCGTTATCGTGCCGTTGCCGTACCGTCTAGTGGAAAAACAGCCAATCTGAACCCGCGATTTAAACCCAGTTAAAACCTGAAGTGGCATTAGCAGGGGGGTAACGACCCGGAAAGCTACTATCAATACTAAATTTTCTTTCGCAAAGACAGAAAAAAACGAGGATTGAAGCGAATCCAATTTTAAGATGGCTGCGGAACGAGCTACGTTCCACTTGCGGCCAGATTTTTAGCCTTTTTATTTGCGAAATCTTGCTTTTGTAGAAAGGATAGGTAATTCCGTTTTGTTTTTTGTCCGTTTTCGAAATTATCATAGGTTGGTATAACTTCGGCCATTGAACTCATTTCAGAGTTTGATTATTAAAAAATCTTCATTGCAATACTGAATGAAACTAAATAAAATGCAAGAAATGCCTACATACTTACTTTTATTTACTACCTAACTTTATCCTTTGATTCAAAAGATTTCAGAATTGTGTTTGAAATACTTACATTGAAATAATTGTTAAATTTTAGAAGATACTTTCACTGCAATAAAAGGTTTTATTTATTGTAAGACTATTTCATTTAGATTTCACTTTGAAGATCATTTTTACTTAGTCACATTTTTTTTTATCTCTTGGGGTGGACCTACTTGTACATCCTAGTGGTCCACCCCAAGTGATGGTAGTACTCATGGATTACCTACCTAGATGAAAGTCACTGAAGTTTTTATAACGCAGAGCCAATCAACCCCAAGCGGAACAAACCTCTCAAAAGCCGCGCTCGGCGTCGTCCATCCCACATAATTGAAATAATCATAAATTAAACAAAGGACAGAGGGACATTAGGGCCGGGAATTGAAAACCGTTTCCATCTCGCTAATGCGCCATAGATCTTACACAAGCTTTTGATAAAGTTAATGATTTCAGTGACTGCACCGCGGCGGGTATTATTAAACGGAGGTAATCAGAATAAAGTGCCTATTAAAAGAGAATTGTCTTTAGGGATTTTTTTCATTGAGTGGGCTTGTGTCAGAGTTTTTCAACAGTTTACTTAGGCCTATGATATGGTTTGTGTGATGACCGCCAGCAAAATTTGCGACAGGAACTGCCGGCTTAACGTGTCTTCTAAAATAAGATCTATCCCTTTTCTTGACATACCATTAAATAAAATCAGCCTGCATAGTCCTAACCAAACTAGTAAAAATCATATAAAGATACAAAATTTGTCTCTTCCTGGGAGAACACAACTACACAAGGCAATTTAATTGACTTGTGTTCAAGTCGATCAAATTGACTTGTGTAGATGTGTTCCTCCGGTGAGAATCGAACTCACTATCACCAGATCGGGAGCCCAAGGGTCTAACCACTTCTCCGAGGAAGTAATCATTACAAAGTGCCCATTAAAGGGAATTGTCTCGAGGGTGTCGAAGCGGTAATAGGTCCCAAGAGTTTGTGTATTGAAGATTGTCGGCTCCAAGTTTGAATTCCTTTTTAGGACGTTAAGGAAATGATTCAAACGAGGAAGATCCAAAACTTGCAGCCTCTCTGGTGTAGGCTCTTAAGGCGGAACAGTAAGCTCAGTAAGGGTAAATATCGGGACCCTATTACTGAGACTTCGCTGTCTGTCCGTCCGTCCGTCTGTCACCAGGCTGTATGTCATGAACCGTGATATTTAAATTTTCGCAGATTTTGCATTCTTGCTGCCACTATAACTAAAAATAAAATAAATATTAAAGGGGGGCTCCCATACAACAAACGTGATTTTCTCATGAACCGTGATATCCAGACAGTTGATATTTTCAACGATGATGCATTTTTATTGCCAGTATAATAACAAATTTTAAAAACAGAATGAAATAAATATTTAAGGGCCCCCTTCCCATACAGCAAATGTGATTTTGTCTCTATCATCAGGCTATCTTATGAACCCTCAGACTAACATGAACCCTGATAGCTACACTGTATTTCTGTTTCCGCTATCACAACAAATACTAATATTAAAAATTGAATAAAATACATATTTAAGGGAGGCTCCCATACAAATACAACAAACGAGATTTGATTGAAACGTAACAATACCGTCTTTTAAAAACCTACTAGCGACATCTAATATCAAGTAACGAAACTAATCATCAATCACTGTCAGATTGTATAGGCAATTCGATGTAACGTATCGATATCGCGTTTTAAAAACCTACTAGTGACATCTGGAACCATTAAATAATATCCTACTAATATTATAACTGCAAAAGTTTGGATGTTTTTACTCAATCACGCTTATGTTGTATAGTTATAGGTACGGAACCCTTCGTGCGTGAGTCCGATTCGCACTTGGCCGGTTTTTTTCTTCTTATTTTTGAGTCAACTAACGACCATGGTGCCTGAGTTTTTAAACGGACAATTTATTCAACTAGTTAACCGCGACGTAAATACAAAACAGTTAAATGACTATCAGTGTATTGACAACAAAGAGTTAATATAAGGCATTTATTAGAACTAATCTACCTAATATAATAGACTATTATTAGTATAAATTGGTACAATTCCTGAATAATAAGATTAGATATATCAATTAGGAGTAATTCTAAATCAATAATAGATTGAATTCGCACACTTGTGTTACCTGGTATATGACTTAACAATGATATAATATGATCTCGTGGTAGGTAGAGCATCAAGAGCCTATAAAATCTATAGCACTGGTTATTTTGAATCAGTTGACAATGGAGATATTAGTGGACAAACATAAAACTTTCTACATTCATAAAATCACGCCTTTATCCCTATTGGGGTAGGCAGAGCAAAAACGACCTAAATAAAGGTAATTCCGCCACGTCTGACAAGTTTTGAGGGTTAATTTACAGGTGATTATGTATATTGCTATAGTGACAGGTTGTCAGCCCATCGCCTTAATTGCAATACACTGAAACCCCCGATTCCCTTAGCTGATTTTTACAACATACACGGGAGGAGATGCAGCTGGCACATTCTATGTTTTTCTATCACTCCCAGTCCCGCATGGAAGTTAAAACTTTCTACTTATTTTAAAGTCGGTTAAAAACATACAATGTGTAAAAAGAATTAAGTTACAAGCTTCCCACAAAACGTGTGTTGGTTTACATCGTATTTTATTTTTTGTACCCTGTTTTGTTTACGAGTGCTATACAGTATGTTGTAAGCAACAATGGTTGTAATTATTTATGTACAGTATTTTTATTTCACGACTGCCTCTGTGGTCTAGTGGTCTAAGCTGTGGGCTTACGATCCGGAGGTCCTGGGTTCGATTCCCAGGGGGGGAACACAAAGTTGATATTTGTCAATTTATCACTTTGTGAGGTTTTTCCCAGTTTGGTTAGGATATTGCAGGCTGAATCACCTGATTATCCGAAAAAAAGAAAAAAGATTCCGTGCTTCGGAGGGCACGTTAAGCCGTCGGTCCCGGTCGCTGTCTTTGATAGTGGTCGATACTGAAACCATGTCAGAGGCCTATAGCTGTGCTACTAGGCGGTTTGAAAAACTCTGACACCAGGGTTTATCGGGTCGTTGTTCGACTCGAAAATCCACTCGCTAAGAAGAAGATTTCACGACTGCAGCTCGGCCATACTGGTGGTTGTGCGTACAGACAAGCGCTCTTGTACGCGTAAGTTATGTAGTTACCTAAACCTGTAGAGGTTTACTATGGCGAACTCACGAACACTAAGGCAATGTGGTATGTAGGTACATTTACACACACAAGTATGGCAAAGCGGCAGTTGTGAGTATAAAACAACTATAATATAATATAATAATGCAAGCAGAATTTAGTTCTCGCTTCAAGTCCGTAGTCCTTTGAATGTATTGCTATGTATTAGTACCCAATTTAAATTAAATTTACATAGAAGCTTAAGGCGGCCCTTAAGGTTTCCAGGCAATTTCCTTCACAATTAACCCTTTAGTGAACCTTTAGGAACCCTTTGGGCCCTTGAGTTGACATTCAGTGTAGTTTTAGCTAGCCCTAGGCTCTTGATTCATAGGTCGTATATAGGTTCAATTTGTGGTAGGAAACTAGTTTTTATTTTAGTATTTATTGTTTATAGTATCTGCTTTTCACTTTCATTGTAATAAACAAATAGTCAAACAATATCATCGCATAAATAGAGTTAGTAAAATTAACATGGTATTAATAGATTTCAACGCATTAATTTCTACATTAAATACGTAATTAGGTATTTCCATTTCAAATAAATATACATTAATGTAAATAAATTTAGGCTAGGCTAGACCTATTTCCGGTTAATAAATGTTTGTTTTACCTATAACCTATGATTTATTTAAACTGTATCAAATTGACATACGACTATTACTTATTGTTAGTATTCTAGTTATTATTGTTATTATAATATATTGTAAAACCATTGTTATGTTCAGTTTATTTTTGTGATGTATTTACATTTTAAGGCAGTGATGATGCCCGGGAGGAAATGCAGCTGGCACATTCTATGTTTTTCTATCACTCCCAGTCCAGCATAGAAGTACGGTAAAGTTAATGGTCACGCGCCGCTGTGGTTGTGATACCGGGTGTAAGGGAGAGCGCACCGAAAACTGAAAGGGATTGCTCAGTCAATGAAACTAATACACTTACAACCGTTATATACGGATTCGTGCGTAATGTACTTACCTATCGATGGTTTTACAATATATTATAATAACAATAATAACTAGAATACTAACAATAAGTAATAGTCGTATGTCAATTTGATACAGTTTAAATAAATCATAGGTTATAGGTAAAACAAACATTTATTAACCGGAAATAGGTCTAGCCTAGCCTAAATTTATTTACATTAATGTATATTTATTTGAAATGGAAATACCTAATTACGTATTTAATGTAGAAATTAATGCGTTGAAATCTATTAATACCATGTTAATTTTACTAACTCTATTTATGCGATGATATTGTTTGACTATTTGTTTATTACAATGAAAGTGAAAAGCAGATACTATAAACAATAAATACTAAAATAAAAACTAGTTTCCTACCACAAATTGAACCTATATACGACCTATGAATCAAGAGCCTAGGGCTAGCTAAAACTACACTGAATGTCAACTCAAGGGCCCAAAGGGTTCCTAAAGGTTCACTAAAGGGTTAATTGTGAAGGAAATTGCCTGGAAACCTTAAGGGCCGCCTTAAGCTTCTATGTAAATTTAATTTAAATTGGGTACTAATACATAGCAATACATTCAAAGGACTACGGACTTGAAGCGAGAACTAAATTCTGCTTGCATTATTATATTATATTATAGTTGTTTTATACTCACAACTGCCGCTTTGCCATACTTGTGTGTGTAAATGTACCTACATACACATTGCCTTAGTGTTCGTGAGTTCGCCATAGTAAACCTCTACAGGTTTAGGTAACTACATAACTTACGCGTACAAGAGCGCTTGTCTGTACGCACAACCACCAGTATGGCCGAGCTGCAGTCGTGAAATCTTCTTCTTAGCGAGTGGATTTTCGAGTCGAACAACGACCCGATAAACCCTGGTGTCAGAGTTTTTCAAACCGCCTAGTAGCACAGCTATAGGCCTCTGACATGGTTTCAGTATCGACCACTATCAAAGACAGCGACCGGGACCGACGGCTTAACGTGCCCTCCGAAGCACGGAATCTTTTTTCTTTTTTTCGGATAATCAGGTGATTCAGCCTGCAATATCCTAACCAAACTGGGAAAAACCTCACAAAGTGATAAATTGACAAATATCAACTTTGTGTTCCCCCCCTGGGAATCGAACCCAGGACCTCCGGATCGTAAGCCCACAGCTTAGACCACTAGACCACAGAGGCAGTCGTGAAATAAAAATACTGTACATAAATAATTACAACCATTGTTGCTTACAACATACTGTATAGCACTCGTAAACAAAACAGGGTACAAAAAATAAAATACGATGTAAACCAACACACGTTTTGTGGGAAGCTTGTAACTTAATTCTTTTTACACATTGTATGTTTTTAACCGACTTTAAAATAAGTAGAAAGTTTTAACTTCCATGCGGGACTGGGAGTGATAGAAAAACATAGAATGTGCCAGCTGCATCTCCTCCCGTGTATGTTGTAAAAATCAGCTAAGGGAATCGGGGGTTTCAGTGTATTGCAATTAAGGCGATGGGCTGACAACCTGTCACTATAGCAATATACATAATCACCTGTAAATTAACCCTCAAAACTTGTCAGACGTGGCGGAATTACCTTTATTTAGGTCGTTTTTGCTCTGCCTACCCCAATAGGGATAAAGGCGTGATTTTATGAATGTAGAAAGTTTTATGTTTGTCCACTAATATCTCCATTGTCAACTGATTCAAAATAACCAGTGCTATAGATTTTATAGGCTCTTGATGCTCTACCTACCACGAGATCATATTATATCATTGTTAAGTCATATACCAGGTAACACAAGTGTGCGAATTCAATCTATTATTGATTTAGAATTACTCCTAATTGATATATCTAATCTTATTATTCAGGAATTGTACCAATTTATACTAATAATAGTCTATTATATTAGGTAGATTAGTTCTAATAAATGCCTTATATTAACTCTTTGTTGTCAATACACTGATAGTCATTTAACTGTTTTGTATTTACGTCGCGGTTAACTAGTTGAATAAATTGTCCGTTTAAAAACTCAGGCACCATGGTCGTTAGTTGACTCAAAAATAAGAAGAAAAAAACCGGCCAAGTGCGAATCGGACTCACGCACGAAGGGTTCCGTACCTATAACTATACAACATAAGCGTGATTGAGTAAAAACATCCAAACTTTTGCAGTTATAATATTAGTAGGATATTATTTAATGGTTCCAGATGTCACTAGTAGGTTTTTAAAACGCGATATCGATACGTTACATCGAATTGCCTATACAATCTGACAGTGATTGATGATTAGTTTCGTTACTTGATATTAGATGTCGCTAGTAGGTTTTTAAAAGACGGTATTGTTACGTTTCAATCAAATCTCGTTTGTTGTATTTGTATGGGAGCCTCCCTTAAATATGTATTTTATTCAATTTTTAATATTAGTATTTGTTGTGATAGCGGAAACAGAAATACAGTGTAGCTATCAGGGTTCATGTTAGTCTGAGGGTTCATAAGATAGCCTGATGATAGAGACAAAATCACATTTGCTGTATGGGAAGGGGGCCCTTAAATATTTATTTCATTCTGTTTTTAAAATTTGTTATTATACTGGCAATAAAAATGCATCATCGTTGAAAATATCAACTGTCTGGATATCACGGTTCATGAGAAAATCACGTTTGTTGTATGGGAGCCCCCCTTTAATATTTATTTTATTTTTAGTTATAGTGGCAGCAAGAATGCAAAATCTGCGAAAATTTAAATATCACGGTTCATGACATACAGCCTGGTGACAGACGGACGGACGGACAGACAGCGAAGTCTCAGTAATAGGGTCCCGTTATTTACCCTTACTGAGCTTACTGTTCCGCCTTAAGAGCCTACACCAGAGAGGCTGCAAGTTTTGGATCTTCCTCGTTTGAATCATTTCCTTAACGTCCTAAAAAGGAATTCAAACTTGGAGCCGACAATCTTCAATACACAAACTCTTGGGACCTATTACCGCTTCGACACCCTCGAGACAATTCCCTTTTAATGGGCACTTTGTAATGATTACTTCCTCGGAGAAGTGGTTAGACCCTTGGGCTCCCGATCTGGTGATAGTGAGTTCGATTCTCACCGGAGGAACACATCTACACAAGTCAATTTGATCGACTTGAACACAAGTCAATTAAATTGCCTTGTGTAGTTGTGTTCTCCCAGGGAAGAGACAAATTTTGTATCTTTATATGATTTTTACTAGTTTGGTTAGGACTATGCAGGCTGATTTTATTTAATGGTATGTCAAGAAAAGGGATAGATCTTATTTTAGAAGACACGTTAAGCCGGCAGTTCCTGTCGCAAATTTTGCTGGCGGTCATCACACAAACCATATCATAGGCCTAAGTAAACTGTTGAAAAACTCTGACACAAGCCCACTCAATGAAAAAAATCCCTAAAGACAATTCTCTTTTAATAGGCACTTTATTCTGATTACCTCCGTTTAATAATACCCGCCGCGGTGCAGTCACTGAAATCATTAACTTTATCAAAAGCTTGTGTAAGATCTATGGCGCATTAGCGAGATGGAAACGGTTTTCAATTCCCGGCCCTAATGTCCCTCTGTCCTTTGTTTAATTTATGATTATTTCAATTATGTGGGATGGACGACGCCGAGCGCGGCTTTTGAGAGGTTTGTTCCGCTTGGGGTTGATTGGCTCTGCGTTATAAAAACTTCAGTGACTTTCATCTAGGTAGGTAATCCATGAGTACTACCATCACTTGGGGTGGACCACTAGGATGTACAAGTAGGTCCACCCCAAGAGATAAAAAAAATGTGACTAAGTAAAAATGATCTTCAAAGTGAAATCTAAATGAAATAGTCTTACAATAAATAAAACCTTTTATTGCAGTGAAAGTATCTTCTAAAATTTAACAATTATTTCAATGTAAGTATTTCAAACACAATTCTGAAATCTTTTGAATCAAAGGATAAAGTTAGGTAGTAAATAAAAGTAAGTATGTAGGCATTTCTTGCATTTTATTTAGTTTCATTCAGTATTGCAATGAAGATTTTTTAATAATCAAACTCTGAAATGAGTTCAATGGCCGAAGTTATACCAACCTATGATAATTTCGAAAACGGACAAAAAACAAAACGGAATTACCTATCCTTTCTACAAAAGCAAGATTTCGCAAATAAAAAGGCTAAAATCTGGCCGCAAGTGGAACGTAGCTCGTTCCGCAGCCATCTTAAAATTGGATTCGCTTCAATCCTCGTTTTTTTCTGTCTTTGCGAAAGAAAATTTAGTATTGATAGTAGCTTTCCGGGTCGTTACCCCCCTGCTAATGCCACTTCAGGTTTTAACTGGGTTTAAATCGCGGGTTCAGATTGGCTGTTTTTCCACTAGACGGTACGGCAACGGCACGATAACGATATCGTCACGCTACCGTGGATCTGTTTTTCCGCTTAGTTCCACTCTGAGCGCACACACACGCGCATGCTACGACGTATGCAAAAACATGCAGTTTGGCAAGCCGGCGACGATACCGGTAGTAATCAATGCCGTGCCGTTGCCGTGCCGGTAAGAGGAAAAGCATACCATATAGTTTCATTGATTTTCACACATCTATTACACGGTATTGTCGACGATACCGTGAAATTACCGTTGCCGTGAAAGTGCCGTCTAGAGGAAAACGCTCATCAGGGGCAATGCAGGCTGCAAAATTGAACGATTTACAGATGGATTTCCATTGGCTGGGGTTTTAAAATTTTGATTTAGAGTTTTGTTTAGCTTTTATAGGCTTTGATAAAAATTTTGTTTGTAGGTAGGTATGTAATTTTGTAACTTTTCATGTACTTAAAAACGTTTTTTTTTTTAATTAACTGTTAAATCTAACTGCGACAACTGTCACAGTCTTGAGCAGATTCAATTTTGTATCACTTTGTGCATTTTTTGTCACTTTGGTTTGGGCAATGCAAGCTGAATTACATTGTTTAAAATATAAAAGGTTGTCTGGCAGATTTCTTCCTTAGCGATAAGATCGCCTTTACATTACCTAACGTGCCTTTTGAAGCACGAAATGGCAATAAAAAACAGAATTATCTTACCCGGGCAAATCTAGCTTGTTAATTATTTTGCTGTCTAGATGCAACTGAATTGTGCAGCATTAATTCCCGACAGTGCAGCAAACACAGCCGATTAGTATTCAGCAGTTGTAGTTCACAGTTAATAGATATGACGTCATCTTAATGGTGTAAACTAACTACCTCGCATTTTGCCTCAAAATAACTGTCCTCAAAGTATTTTTTTTTTGTACTTTGGGTTAATTATTTGTTATCGTATTATAAGTAGAACATTATGCTATAATGGAAACAGTATTTCTTTAACACTCTGTATATTGTATATTTTCTCAAACAATTTTCGGTGACGGAAGTAAATCTTCTTGAGACCCACCAGATGCGCGAGATTAGTGTTTAGTGCCCAATGTTTGCGAACACAAAAGTGGTCAAACCGATACACTGAAAACAATACTTGATTGAATACAAGCATATAAAGTACCTAGTGTATTTGTGACAATAATGTTATGAAGTAAATGAATCAAATTACTTGATAACCACGACCAAGATCCTTATAATTTCAATCAACAGAATAATTGATCTTAACATTAACTTTGTCTCAATCACATTGCTTGATAAGCTCGTACGTAACGTAAACAAGTTTCTTGATCAATGTAAACAAGTTTTTTCTTTCAGTGTAGACAATAGAGGCTTCTTCCTTTATTAAGGCGATAAAAAATATTTTTTTTTTCCTTAAAGTCCCTCAATAATAGCCCAGGAATATAAACCACTGAACCATCAAGCCACCCTGTTAGTACAGTCAATTTCAAGAGCGGCAAATCGCAACCCAGTTAGAGATATACAAATTCATGACTAACAGCAGAACAGTCTTGATGGTGTTAAGTCCAGTGTTAAATCCAAATAGTATTCTGATTGTATATTAATTATTAATTACTTAGAGACCAATAATATTCTATCTCCTGCTCAATTTGGTTTCCGTCGTGGGAAATCAACATCTGATGCAGTCCACACTTTAATAGATCATGTGGTTAAAAAATTAGACGAAGGTCTTAAATGCATTTCAATTTTTATTGACCTTAGCAAAGCGTTTGATACGGTCTATATACCACTCCTTATTGATAAACTGGAGAGAGTTGGGGTCCGGGATGGAGCCCTGAAACTCTTCGCCAACTACCTAACCGACCGAACCCAAAGTGTCATCATAGATCACCGCGTTAGCGATGAACTACCTATAAACTTTGGAGTTCCCCAGGGCTCGATTCTGGGTCCCACTCTCTTTCTAGTCTATTTAAATGACCTATGCAAAATGGCACTACCAGGCGGGAAATTGATCGCTTATGCTGATGACACTGCTATTGTTTTTGCAGACAAGACTTGGAATGATGTCTTCAGAATTGCACAGACGGGCCTCAGTGTGGTCTGTAATTGGTTCACCACTAATCTTCTAACTTTGAACGCCAGCAAAACACAATATATGACATTTGTTATGAGAAACTCAACCTCTCCTCCGGAGAACACATTTTCCCTTACAGTCCACAGCTGTCAATCCCCTGTCTCAAATAACTGTGACTGCCCCAAATTAGAAACATCACCTACTTTCAAATACTTAGGATTGGTATTAGATCAGTATTTAAACTTTCTCCCTCACATCGACACCCTCACTGCCCGGCTTAGGAAACTTACATACATCTTTAAACACATTCGTCACATTGCCAATAAAGCTCTTATTAAAACCGTGTATGATGCCCTTTGCCAATCGCTGATTACCTACTGCATCACTATATGGGGTGGCGCAGGCAAAACTTTCCTTATCAAAGTGGAACGCGCTCAAAGACTGATCCTGAAAGTAGCTACCTTCCGCCATTATATGTTTCCCACCGTTCAACTATATAAAAGCTGTGAATTGCTCACTGTCCGACAGTTATTCATTCTTAATATCATCCTTAAACAGCACTCACTTATAGATACTGCCATCTTACATCGTCAGGCAAGACACAAACCTGTGGTATGTAAAGGTGATGCCTTTCATACTGCATTCGCCAAGCGTTTCTTCCCGTTTTTGGGACCTTTTCTTTACAATAAATTTAACTACACCCTTAAGATATTATACTTAACCAAATACGAATGCAAAAAAACAGTGAGGAAACGCTTGCTTGAACTCACATACAATGAAACAGAGGCACAACTGGAAGTGCTAACATAATCGGCATAATTTGGGATCAAGTCATTAAGTAGGTACGGCAGGAACGAGCAACGAACAGGGTCCCTCTGGCACTCCTATTTGATCCCAAGACAAAATAAATCTTGTCGTAGGGTTGCTCGGCCCTGCTCCTCTCCATTTGGCACTCACATTCTCGTCTCCACTTTATGCTACTGTAATAGCTTCTCATTCGTTAATATAACTCAGTACGTACGAGCAACGAATCCAGATTCGATCCCAAGACAGACAAAAATCCCGTCGTAGGGTTGCTCGTTCTCTCCTCTCATCCATTTCACTCATACTCACACCTATCTATTTAATCACCATCGTTATAGATATAATAATTAATAAACCATTGTTTATAGTCAACACTCGTGTACTGGATCTCACTCACACACACACACACACACACACACCCACACATGCATGCATACTATCGCTCCATATTTCCATATGCGTATTTTTACCATACCACTTAATTTACTTTCTTAAGTGCACAGTATGTAACTGTTGTTAACAAGGGGTGGAGGCCTGGTGACCTGTAATACAGGCTCTTACGCCTAGCTCGGGCACCAGTCCACCACAACTACAATGCTTATGACTAGTTAATGTGCAAATTGTAATAGCTTTAAGTTGTGGTTGGAAATAAATATTATTTTATTTATTATTATTATTTATTGTGGACTTTAAGTTAGAAACTCTACGGAGAAACTGCTGTTGTATTTAGTTAATAGTAAGCTGGGAAAAAGCTAAAATAGTATTCCTATTCCATTTAGCACGATAAAGTTCTCTTCTTCTCTAAGGATTCTCGATAAAAATGAGTATTTTTTTGTGTTTTTCTTTCAATTTACTTCCACGCTGGACTGGAATGATGGAAAAACATAGAATGTGCCAGCTGCATCCCTCCCGGGCATGCTGTAAAATCAGCTAAGGGATTTGAGGGTTTCAGTAATGTAATTTAGGCGATGGGCTGACAACCTGTCACTAAAGCAATATACAGATATATCTTAAGCAACCCTCAAAACTAGTCAGACGTGGTGGAACGACCTTTTTTTGGGTCGTTGACGCTCTGCCTACCCCATTAGGGATGAAGGCGTGATTTGTGAGTGTATTGTAATTAGTTTAGGCGCTATTGACGCACACTTTAAACTAAAATTGCCCTCAATAATTGTCAGTTGTGGCGGAAACGCCTTTAACCCCTTTAACCGGCGTTCTACGCTCTGCCTTCTCCGTAAAGGATAGAAGCTTAACTTTATGTATGTATGATGACATTTTCTAAAAACAGAAAGCGTAAACGTCGACGCTCGGGCCCCAAGGCTCGTATTTATAAAGCGATCTCAAGATTGAGAGCAATATTGAGTGCGGATTTGACAGGTAATTTTGTACTGGAATGACATTTCGGATACGAACTCAAACTCGCTGTCACTCTTGAGAGCTGATTATAAATACGGGCCCAAATGTGCTGTACCTAAACTAATATTTCTCTATGAAGTGTCACTCCGCCTAAATTGAAATTTAGCGACGAGAAGCGAGAATCATTTTAAACGACTTTGCTAAAGTTACGCCATTGAAATAACTGAAAATTGAAGCGTGTATTGTGTTCAGTGCCGGTACAATACAATCAAAAATAATTTATTGCACAAAGAAACACAAAAACATACAACAGAAAAGAGACCCATACTTACTTTTCTCATATTTTCTTTTTCAAAGAAATTTTCACAATTTAATGCTTGCTAAGTCTTTCTTGCACAAAATTATATAATGTCTACGTAACCACCCCGCACCCCATTATTCATGGATTTGAAACTACCTCGTAAAGTTCTCTAAAATTCTTGTAAGACTTAGATCAGGACACGTTCCGTTTAACAAATTTGGCCATCTAATGAGAAAAATCGTCTCACCAAATTGCGAAGTGTGTAATAAAATAGAAGATGCCTTTCATGTGCTAGCAGAATGCAGCCGCAACAGCCCGCGCAGAGCGATTTTGTTCAAAAGCTTTATATAATTGGTAAATTTCGACGATCTCTATTACATTTGAGCAAGTAAGTAATTCTTGGAAGTTTCCTAAGTCAAGTGGGTTTAATTTTAGATTTTTGAACAAAATCTCTCTGCGCGGGCTGTTGCGGCTGCATTCTGCTAGCACATGAAAGGCATCTTCTATTTTATTACACACTTCGCAATTTGGTGAGATCGATTTTTCTCATTAGATGGCCAAATTTGTTAAACGGAACGTGTCCTGATCTAAGTCTTACAAGAATTTTGAGAACTTTACGAGGTAGTTTCAAATCCATGAATAATGGGGTGCGGGGTGGTTACGTAGACATTATATAATTTTGTGCAAGAAAGACTTAGCAAGCATTAAATTGTGAAAATTTCTTTGAAAAAAAATATGAGAAAAGTAAGTATGGGTCTCTTTTCTGTTGTATGTTTTTGTGTTTCTTTGTGCAATAAATTATTTCTTGATTGTATTGTACCGGCACTGAACACAATACACGCTTCAATTTTCAGTTATTTCAATGGCGTAACTTTAGCAAAGTCGTTTAAAATGATTCTCGCTTCTCGTCGCTAAATTTCAATTTAGGCGGAGTGACACTTCATAGAGAAATATTAGTTTAGGTACAGCACATTTGGGCCCGTATTTATAATCAGCTCTCAAGAGTGACAGCGAGTTTGAGTTCGTATCCGAAATGTCATTCCAGTACAAAATTACCTGTCAAATCCGCACTCAATATTGCTCTCAATCTTGAGATCGCTTTATAAATACGAGCCTTGGGGCCCGAGCGTCGACGTTTACGCTTTCTGTTTTTAGAAAATGTCATCATACATACATAAAGTTAAGCTTCTATCCTTTACGGAGAAGGCAGAGCGTAGAACGCCGGTTAAAGGGGTTAAAGGCGTTTCCGCCACAACTGACAATTATTGAGGGCAATTTTAGTTTAAAGTGTGCGTCAATAGCGCCTAAACTAATTACAATACACTCACAAATCACGCCTTCATCCCTAATGGGGTAGGCAGAGCGTCAACGACCCAAAAAAAGGTCGTTCCACCACGTCTGACTAGTTTTGAGGGTTGCTTAAGATATATCTGTATATTGCTTTAGTGACAGGTTGTCAGCCCATCGCCTAAATTACATTACTGAAACCCTCAAATCCCTTAGCTGATTTTTACAGCATGCCCGGGAGGGGATGCAGCTGGCACATTCTATGTTTTTCCATCATTCCCAGTCCAGCGTGGAAGTAAATTGAAAGAAAAACACAAAAAAATACTCATTTTTATCGAGAATCCTTAGAGAAGAAGAGAACTTTATCGTGCTAAATGGAATAGGAATACTATTTTAGCTTTTTCCCAGCTTACTATTAACTAAATACAACAGCAGTTTCTCCGTAGAGTTTCTAACTTAAAGTCCACAATAAATAATAATAATAAATAAAATAATATTTATTTCCAACCACAACTTAAAGCTATTACAATTTGCACATTAACTAGTCATAAGCATTGTAGTTGTGGTGGACTGGTGCCCGAGCTAGGCGTAAGAGCCTGTATTACAGGTCACCAGGCCTCCACCCTTGTTAACAACAGTTACATACTGTGCACTTAAGAAGTAAATTAAGTGGTATGGTAAAAATACGCATATGGAAATATGGAGCGATAGTATGCATGCATGTGTGGGTGTGTGTGTGTGTGTGTGTGTGTGAGTGAGATCCAGTACACGAGTGTTGACTATAAACAATGGTTTATTAATTATTATATCTATAACGATGGTGATTAAATAGATAGGTGTGAGTATGAGTGAAATGGATGAGAGGAGAGAACGAGCAACCTACGACGGGATTTTTGTCTGTCTTGGGATCGAATCTGGATTCGTTGCTCGTACGTACTGAGTTATATTAACGAATGAGAAGCTATTACAGTAGCATAAAGTGGAGACGAGAATGTGAGTGCCAAATGGAGAGGAGCAGGGCCGAGCAACCCTACGACAAGATTTATTTTGTCTTGGGATCAAATAGGAGTGCCAGAGGGACCCTGTTCGTTGCTCGTTCCTGCCGTACCTACTTAATGACTTGATCCCAAATTATGCCGATTATGTTAGCACTTCCAGTTGTGCCTCTGTTTCATTGTATGTGAGTTCAAG
>JARACY010006588.1:0-16205 GCA_029255725.1 Scrobipalpa atriplicella
TTGAGACGTACATCATTGAAGTACAAAGTGGACGGCCACATCCCTAACTTTGGATCCAGACTGACTATACAACTGCCTCATACTCTGTCTCCTGATGAAAAGTAGGTTATAGTGTTTAGTATACATATTCTTATTGGGTTAGCTTTATAGAAATGTGTCAACAATTGATTGCGTACAATTATTTATCAGGCGTTTGTTCATAGTTTTTTTTTTACTGGAACTTTTTTTTCTCGGGCTGGTTTGCTTTATTTTTTATTTTAAAATACGCCTCGATTTTGTTTTAACCAGGTTTACAATAAGGATTCAGTATTCGACAGATCCAGAGCTTCGGCTCTACAGTGGCTGGAACCGAGTCAAACTTCTGGAAAAATATACCCCTATTTGTTCAGCCAAAGCTCGGTGCGTAAGCATTTAGGTGCTTTTTAAATAACTCGCTATAAACAGACCATGTGATTTAGCAGTCTTTTGTGTAAAACTTTTATTTTATACCGCTTCGCCTCAGCTATATTTAGTTTAAATTTAAAGTCATTCACATCATTCTGATCTTCATTTTCTAAACAGCCCATCCATGCTCGCTCCATCCTGCCATGCCAAGACACACCAAGCGTTTAAGTTCACTTACGATGCCACGATAACCGCTCCTGAGCCGTTCACTATCCTCATGAGCGCTTTGACCAAAGAGAGACAGAGCAACAAGACCACATTCTAACCAGCAGTGCCTATACCTGCGAATTTGCTGGCCTTAGCAGTTGGAGTGCTGGAGAGCAGGGATATTGGACCAAGGTGAATTCATCATTACTTCTTTACTTCGTGAAAGGAAAAATTAGACTGCTCCATTAGTAAACTAAATATAAAGGTCAGAATTTCAAATAATTTCGCCCTGGCAACATCGTTCATTGTACAAATACATAAAAGATCTAAAAAAACAGTCCCATTTAGTATCCTTTTCCTACAGGACAACAATATGGACAGAAAAAGCAGAGATCGAGCAGAGTGCGTGGGAGTTCGCCGAAACAGAGAGCTACCTCCAAGCAGCCGAGAAGATATGCGGACCTTATGTTTGGACTCGTTACGATCTGCTGGTGCTCCCACCATCTTTCATTTACGGAGGAATGGAAAACCCTTGCCTGTCATTTGTTACTCCTACTTTGTTGGTAAGTGGACAACAGAAAACGACTTGTAGCGACTCCAAAAAGAAGTCTTGCGTTTCTATAAACTTAGTTACCTTTTTATCTACGTGATCGCATAAACCTTAAAGGCTTGGTGTTTCCTTACGACAATATGTCTTGTTCCAGGCCGGCGACCGAAGTCTAGCCAACGTAATAGTCCACGAGGTTGTCCATAGCTGGACTGGTAATCTGGTCACGCAAAAGACCTTTGAACATTTCTGGTTAAAGGAAGGCTTCACTGTCTTCTTGGAAAGAAAAGTAGCCGCTTCTTTTATTGCTGATCCAGCCGAAGCTAGAAAGAGCAGGGACTTTCATAGTCTATTGGGGCTGCAGGCGCTTAAAGAGGAGGTAGATATAGTTTGGATTATTCTTAGTAAACGAACAGTATAAACCTGAATTTTATCAGGAAGTCGATCATGAATTTTTATCTGTAATTCCCAGGTGGTTGATAACTTGGGCGATGACAGTCCACTCACTAAACTGGTACTGAACCTGACCGGAGTTTCATCCTGATGACGCGTTCTCCACGGTACCGTATGAGAAGGGATCTCTATTCCTCAGATATTTGGAGGATCTAATTGGAGTTGGTGGGTAATTAATTAGTCCATAATTTCTTGATGATTTGCCAACAACAACTCTTTTTCAGTGCTGTTTTACACTCCTACCATGTGTGTATGTTTTTAGAGGCATTCGAAGAGTTCGTTCGATCCTACATAAACCACTTCCAGAGAAAATCCTTGGACACAGATGAGTTCAAGGCCTACCTGGTTAATTACTTTACCGGAACGCCCGCGCTGGAGAAACTTGCGCAGGTTGATTGGGTTAAGTGGCTTTACACAGCAGGGATGCCACCTATAATTCCTGAGTAAGTTATATAATACAAAGTAAATTAACCTACTTAAAAACTCATTCCTTTTAGTATTTGTACCTATCTAATACGTACACTCGCTCTGCTCATGCTTTTTCATCATAGATTTCATATTTTATGCTCGCTATGATGTTGAATAACAGTTGCTGGGTGTACCTTTTATCAACTCCCTCGCTTCGCTCGCTATGATATTGTTTGTATCATGGTGTCTTGCTCGCATCGCTCGCTATGATATTACATTATGGCATCTGCTCGCTTTGCTTGCGTTTTGGTTGTATCGTGCATACAAGTAAACACAGACAGACAGTCAGTCCCTTTGTAATCGATTGCATGCTTTTTTTGTTTAGCTACGACACGTCGATGACGAAGGCTGTGAGCAACCTGCTGGCGAGATAACTCCTACCTATGAGTTTTTGGGCACGGACGTGGCGGGCTTCACCCCGTACCAAGGTCATCAACCTGCTGCAGAGCTGGTGAACCGCGCGCCCTGCCGGCCGCGCGGCTGGAGGCGCTCGGTGCAAGCTACGGCGTCGTCGACAGCCACAACTCTGAGATCCGCTACAGGTGGCTGCGGCTGTGCTGCAAGAGCAAGGTGCGCGCGCGGCTGCCCGAGGTGCTGGAGTTCGTCAACTCCTACGGCCGGATGAAATACGTGCGCCCGCTGTACAGAGCATGTACGCGTGGGAGGAGGTGCGCGAGGAGGCCGTCAGCAACTTCCTGCAGCACGAGCGAGAGATGATGCACGTCCGCCGCCTACACCGTTCGCAAGGACCTGCACCTCACCGACACGGCACTGACCTCTCAATAATAAACTATGATAAATAATTATTGCGAAAATACAAACAATGTTAAAAATTATAACTAATAATATAATTACTATTTACCAAAAGCGTGTTGGTCGGGCCCCTTGTGTACGTAGTATCAGTTTTCTAACGTGAATAAAGTAATAATGTAGTTACTAAATAAAATATGACGCGATGAGATTTGGAAAAGTTTTAATTTTTGCCGCGTTTTTCCCACGTCGAAAGTGCGTTTCGTTGTTGCTAGTTGATTTAATAATTTCTGAACGAACACCCGCATTCTAATAAGATAATTCAAGAATAAATACTAAAGCCTAGGCTGCATGGGCTCACGCTCTTGCCTTCCCAAATGGGAGAATTATAAAAAGAAACGAAACTGTCAATGTCAAACTTCTAACCTCAAAATTGACCTGCTATTTCGTGGATTTATGAATTTATGAGCTTTTTTTATTGAAAAGTGCTTTGTTTACTTTACCAAGCTAGTGAAAGTCAATAATGGTCTGCCGCTAAAAGGGTGCAGGTAAGAAATTTACATGTAATATCAGTTTACAGTACCAAACTTCTGCTACCAAATCCGATCTCGGTTCTCTATAAGCTCTTTATAATTCCAGCAATGGGCCACCTTTGCTCGTACCTGGCACATATTCGACTGCAAATGCAGGACCCTTATGAATCTGCGGACGTTATAAAGAAGTATTTGATGGGTTTACACAAGCCGATCTTCCAAGCCAAAGTCCAGGAAGCGCCTCCAGGGTATCCAGTATGGTGGAAATACGCCCTCTGCCTCCACTCGTCTCCTCTCAGTGCTATCTCGCTTGCTATTGATACAAACAACAACGTCGCCACAGTCCGTTCATTGGATGGAAGATCGGCTTGTGTAAACCATCAAATACTTCTTTATAACGTCCGCAGATTCATAAGGGTCCTGCCATTTGCAGTCGAATATGTGCCAGGTACGAGCAAAGGTGGCCCATTGCTGGAATTATAAAGAGCTTATAGAGAACCGAGATCGGATTTGGTAGCAAGAAGTTTGGTTACTGTAAACTGATTTACATGTAAATTTCTTACCTGCACCCTTTTAGCGGCAGACATTATTGACTTTCAACTAGCTTGGTAAAGTAAACAAAGCACTTTTCAATAAAAAAAGCTCATAAATTCATAAATCCACGAAATAGCAGGTCAATTTTGAGGTAGAAAGTTTGACATTGACAGTTTCGTTTCTTTTTATAATTCTCCCATTTGGGAAGGCAAAGAGTCGTGAGCCCATGCAGCCTAGGCTTTAGTATTTATTCTTGAATTATCTTATAGAATGCGGGTGTTCGTTCAGAAATTATTAAAATCAACTAGCAACAACGAAACGCACTTTCGACGTGGGAAAAACGCGGCAAAATTAAAACTTTTCCAAATCTCATCGCGTCATATTTTATTTAGTAACTACATTATTACTTTATTCACGTTAGAAAACTGATACTACGTACACAAGGGCCCGACCAACACGCTTTTGGCAAATAGTAATTATATATTAGTTATAATTTTAACATTGTTTGTATTTTCGCAATAATTATTTATCATAGTTTATTATTGAGAGGTCAGTGCCGTGTCGGTGAGGTGCAGGTCCTTGCGAACGGTGTAGGCGGCGACGTGCATCATCTCTCGCTCGTGCTGCAGGAAGTTGCTGACGGCCTCCTCGCGCACCTCCTCCCACGCGTACATGTCTCTGTACAGCGGGGCGCACGTATTTCATCCGGCCGTAGGAGTTGACGAACTCCAGCAGCCTCGGGCAGCCGCGCGCCGCACCCTTGCTCTTGCAGCACAGCCGCAGCCACCTGTAGCGGATCTCAGAGTTGTGGCTGTCAGACGACGCCGTAGCTTGCACCGAGCGCCTCCAGCCGCGCGGCCGGCAGCGGCGCGCGGTTCACCAGCTCCTGCAGCAGGTTGATGACCTGGTACGGGGTGAAGCCCGCCACGTCCGTGCCCAAAAACTCATAGGTAGGAGTTATCTTCGCCAGCAGGTTGCTCACAGCCTTCGTCATCGACGTGTCGTAGCTAAACAAAAAAAGCATGCAATCGCTTACAAAGGGACTGACTGTCTGTCTGTGTTTACTTGTATGCACGATACAACCAAAACGCAAGCAAAGCGAGCAAGATGCCATAATGTAATATCATAGCGAGCGATGCGAGCAAGACACCATGATACAACAATATCATAGCGAGCGAAGCGAGGGAGTTGATAAAAGGTACACCCAGCAACTGTTATTCAACTCATAGCGAGCATAAAATATGAAATCTATGATGAAAAAGCATGAGCAGAGCGAGTGTACGTATTAGATAGGTACAAATACTAAAGGAAATGAGTTTTTAAGTAGGTTAATTTACTTTGTATTATATAACTTACTCAGGAATTATAGGTGGCATCCCTGCTGTGTAAAGCCACTTAACCCCAATCAACCTGCGCAAGTTTCTCCAGCGCGGGGCGTTCCGGTAAAGTAATTAACCAGGTAGGCCTTGAACTCATCTGTGTCCAAGGATTTCTCTGGAAGTGGTTTATGTAGGATCGAACGAACTCTTCGAATGCCTCTAAAAACATACACACATGGTAGGAGTGTAAAAACAGCACTGAAAAAGAGTTGTTGTTGGCAATCATCAAGAAATTATGGACTAATTAATTACCCACCAACTCCATTAGATCCTCCAAATATCTGAGGAATAGAGACCCTTCTCATACGGTACCGTGGAGAACGCGTCATCAGGATGAACTCCGGTCAGGTTCAGTACCAGTTTAGTGAGTGGACTGTCATCGCCCAAGTTATCAACCACCTGGGAATTACAGATAAAAATTCATGATCGACTTCCTGATAAAATTCAGGTTTATACTGTTCGTTTACTAAGAATAATCCCAAACTATATCTACTCTCCTCTTAAGCGCCTGCAGCCCCAATAGACTATGAAAGTCCCTGCTCTTTCTAGCTTCGCTGGATCAGCAATAAAAGAAGCGGCTACTTTTCTTTCCAAGAAGACAGTGAAGCCTTCCTTTACCAGAAATGTTCAAAGGTCTTTTGCGTGACCAGATTACCAGTCCAGCTATGGACAACCTCGTGGACTATTACGTTGGCTAGACTTCGGTCGCCGGCCTGGAACAGACATATTGTCGTAAGGAAACACCAAGCCTTTAAGGTTTATGCGATCACGTAGATAAAAAGGTAACTAAGTTTATAGAAACGCAAGACTTCTTTTTGGAGTCGCTACAAGTCGTTTTCTGTTGTCCACTTACCAACAAAGTAGGAGTAACAAATGACAGGCAAGGGTTTTCCATTCCTCCGTAAATGAAAGATGGTGGGAGCACCAGCAGATCGTAACGAGTCCAAACATAAGGTCCGCATATCTTCTCGGCTGCTTGGAGGTAGCTCTCTGTTTCGGCGAACTCCCACGCACTCTGCTCGATCTCTGCTTTTTCTGTCCATATTGTTGTCCTGTAGGAAAAGGATACTAAATGGGACTGTTTTTTTAGATCTTTTATGTATTTGTACAATGAACGATGTTGCCAGGGCGAAATTATTTGAAATTCTGACCTTTATATTTAGTTTACTAATGAGCAGTCTAATTTTTCCTTTCACGAAAGTAAAGAAGTAATGATGAATTCACCTTGGTCCAATATCCCTGCTCTCCAGCACTCCAACTGCTAAGGCCAGCAAATTCGCAGGTATAGGCACTGGCTGGTAGAATGTGGTCTTGTTGCTCTGTCTCTCTTTGGTCAAAGCGCTCATGAGGATAGTGAACGGCTCAGGAGCGGTTATCGTGGCATCGTAAGTGAACTTAACGCTTGGTGTGTCTTGGCATGGCAGGATGGAGCGAGCATGGATGGGCTGTTTAGAAAATGAAATCAGAATGATGTGAATGACTTTAAATTTAAACTAAATATAGCTGAGGCGAAGCGTATAAAATAAAAGTTTTACACAAAAGACTGCTAAATCACATGGTCTGTTTATAGCGAATTATTTAAAAGCACCTAAATGTTACGCACCGAGCTTTGGCTGAACAAATAGGGGTATATTTTTCCAGAAGTTTGACTCGGTTCCAGCCACTGTAGAGCCGAAGCCTCTGGATCTGTCGAATACTGAATCCTTATTGTAAACCTGGTTAAAACAAAATCGTGACGTATTTTAAAATAAAAAATAAAGCAAACCAGCCCGAGAAAAAAAATTCCAGTAAAAAAAAAACTATGAACAAACGCCTGATAAATAATTGTACGCAATCAATTGTTGACACATTTCTATAAAGCTAACCCAATAAGAATATGTATACTAAACACTATAACCTACTTTTCATCAGGAGACAGAGTATGAGGCAGTTGTATAGTCAGTCTGGATCCAAAGTTAGGGATGTGGCCGTCCACTTTGTACTTCAATGATGTTCCGTTCTCAAATTCCACTGCTTCTATTACTTGAGAGCTTACATCCAGAAACTAAAATGGAAAACAAGATTGGCTAAGTTATAGGTTGTTACATTTTATCTGAGTACTTCAAAAACAAAAAAATACTATCCGCCTATCTTTTTTATAATAAACATAAAATATTTTATAAAAGTGAGTACTTTAACAGAATCATAGAACTAATTACTGACCGCCAGACTACGTCGGAAAAAGATGCCTCGACTCGACCTCACAGTCCAAGGCCCTATAGATCACGCGGCAGACCGAAGAATCGCTGGCTAGACATCGTAAAAACGGATATGGAAAAGCAAGATCTTACACCAGCGGATGCCGAAGATCGGGCACAGTGGAGTAAAAAAGGCGGAAAGCGGACCCCAGTATTATGCCGGGAAAACGCTAGGCGCTAAGAAGAAGACTTTAACAGAACTATTATAAAATCTCACCAATTCATCAACATCCTGCAAGACGTCAAACTTCAGCCGAGCTGACCCAGTCAGCACTTTGTTACCAAAATCTACATCCAGTTGTATATCCACATGTTGGATGATCGCTTGATCTTTAATGATTAAAAAGTAAATACGTAAAAAAATTAGTACCTAATAAATTCAAATAAAAATACTATATTTACTTACCAGGTCTTGAATACGAAGACGGATCGGTCGGACTCAATGCACCCAACGCTTTCACATAGTTGCAATAGAAAACTGTAATAGACAGCACAAAACACAATATTCTATCGCCCATTGTAATGGTTTTGGCACAAATACGCGTCCACTGACTGTAATAATAAGATACCTACTCTGTGCGTGCGGCTAACGCTCATGGAATACTAAACTTACATGCGCTGTTTATATTATAAAATACTGGTTATGTATGACAGCACGTAAACTCGATAACTCGTATCTGTGTTGTGGTGTATCTTATACACTTTCTTCGTTTTTACAGTTAAAGATTTATCTTATTTGTTATTCAATATCGTTATCGATCCTCGTATCGTATCAACCTGCTTGAACGGTCTTTAGCTAGATTTACCATAACTTGTTTTACAAATTACTAATTCGTTTCCAATCAAACTGTGACATGACGTGTTTGGTTTGTATTGTTGTATTGTTGCGTATTTAGACATTACGCGTCATATTTATTTCAAAAAAGCCGTGATTTAACCAAATGTAGAAGTAGATAGATCTGAGATCTTATATGTCACGCAATATTGTTCTCTTGCGTTGCGTACGTTTCAGATAAGGCATCTTATTTGCTACTTACTATAAGAAAACGAAAAAATATATAAAATTAACATTTTATTCATAATATTACTATATAATATAAGTTAACGATTTAATATTCCGTATCAATATTTATTTACATTTAGTAAATGCGTTGTTGTGTGTCTCGACGACTTTGTGTCGCGCGCTACTGCTTCTCGGCGACGCTGTCGGCGAGGTGCAGGTCCTTGCGCACGGTGTAGGCGGCGACGTGCATCATCTCCTGCTCGTGCTGCAGGAAGTTGCTGACGGCCTCCTCGCGCACCTCCTCCCACGCGTACATGTCTCTGTACAGCGGGCGCACGTACTTCATCCGGCCGCAGGAGTTGACGAACTCCAGCACCTCGGGAAGCCGCGCGCGCACCTTGCTCTTGCAGCACAGCCGCAGCCACCTGTAGCGGATCTCGGAGTTGTGGCTGTTGACGACGCCGTAGCTCGCACCGAGCGCCTCCAGCCGCTCGGCCGGCAGCGGCGCGCGGTTCACCAGCTCCTGCAGCAGGTTGATGACCTGGTGCGGGGTGAAGCCCGCGATGTCCGACTCGGAGAACTCATAGGTGGGAGTTATCTTCGCCAGCAAGTTGCTCACCGCCTTCGTCATCGACGTGTCGTAGCTAGACAATAAGAAACAGGCGATTAGAAAAGGGCGCACAGTCTGTGTTAACTTGGCAATACGATCACTGTATTAAAATGCAAGCACGTGATTTTATGATAATACTGGTATCAGAGTAAAACGACAAAACGCGAGCGAAGCGAGCAAGTGATTTTATAATACCGGTGTCAGAGAATAAACTACAAATGGCGAGCGAAGCGTGCTAGGGAAATTGTGATGTTGATGTTCTGACATCTTACATATTCTCTGGAATAAGACTACAAATTACGAGTGAAATGTGAAATGCTATTTACTCTGGAATGATGGGCGGCATGCCGGGCGTGTGGAGCCACTTGTCCCAGTCGACGCGCGCGAGCTTGTCGTGCGCGGGTTTACCGGCGAAGTAGTTGAGCAGGTACGCCTTGAACTCCTCCGTGTCGAGCGAGCGACGCGCGAAGTTCTGCAGGTACGAGCGCAGGAACGAGTCGAACACCTCTGCACAAACGGGGAAACAGTCAAATTCAAGTCCCATTCGAGTCAATGCTGTCGATTCTGGTGGCACCATTCCAAAACGGATTTTAAGATAGAACTGTCACCTTTAAATCTTTGACATAATATGAAAAAGACATTAACATTTCTTAACTGGAGTAAGATTGCATTATGTGACGTAAAATGAGAAAGCATGTTCTATGTTCACTTTTTAAAATTCCTTATTTTATTTATTTGATTTGCTAGCTCTTTCATATGACAAAGTTGAGGAAGTGACAGCGCTATATGAAAATTAGTTAAGGAAAGGTGTCACCAGAATCGACAGCAATGAAATATTTGGCACAAAGTTTACTAGTGCCACAACTCAAAAAAATATATATATATATAGTTTCTATATTTTCATAAGTGTTTTTGTTATTTTTTCTCAAGTGATCGTAGTTTTCAGCTACCTTCCGCTGGTAAGTGTAAAATAAATAACTTCCGGTTGCTGGAGCCGTTGTTGCAACGTGGATCAATAAAGTACAGGCATTAAAAGAGAAATACTACTGTTCCTAACTTATAAAAAAAATACAAACCGATTCCAACTAAATTCTCCAAATATCTCAGGAAGGTCGATCCCTTTTCGTACGGCACGGTCGAGAACGCGTCGTCAGGATTGACCCCGGCCAATTTCACTACTAATTTTGTGAGTTGATTGTCAGCACCCAGCTCATCGGTGACCTAGAAGAATGAGAATGTTCTAGAACTTTCTAGATCAAGGATCTTACCGGGCCCGCCGACGAGGTCTTCCAAGTAGCGGAGGAAAAGGGAGCCCTTTTCGTAGGGCACGCGCGAGAAGGCGTCGTCGGGGTGCACGCCAGACAGGGACGGCACGAGGTTCGTGAGCGGGTCCGTGGGCCGGAACTGCTCCGACACCTGCGCAACCCAGCACACACATCTTGGCCTCATAGACTACAGAGTTGAACCGCAGCAGCTGACAGCACTGAATCGCATTTTTCCATGCTTTTATCTTTTTCTGCTGCTGGCAGCTATTCGGTGCTGCCAGATGTCGGTCAATTCTTAGTCGGTAGATCATCGGATATCCCTTTTGTTCTCTTTGAGGGCACGTGAAAGATCTGTCTATCAGTCGACTGTTTGGTGAGAAGATTCTGCGCGTGTTCATAGTTCACTTCTAGTCTGGAGCAAATATTCGCGCGGTGCGAACGGGAATCATCTGGGGAAGGGACTAATACAAATGTATCGCTTTCCAGATTGCACCGCGCGATTTTTTGCTGCAAAGAATGTCCCGTGGCAAGCTACGTTAGAAGGCGGATTGACGCGCAATACAAGATTTTATATGATTTTTAAAACATTAAGTGTCATTACTAAATATAGATTTTATAATGTTATATTTTATAGGGAACGCTGCTGTCCAATAACTTTTTTTTATCGGCTTACATCACAACTGCGGAAAAAGATTGTCGCTCTATTTGGACCGGGCAATAAAGTTAAAATTATATCGATCGATATCAAAAGGGCCTACTCAAAGATGATCTGCGTCGCGTTTCGAAATTATAAAAGCTAGCTAGATGTTTTATATTGCTTACCGCCTCCTGCAGCTCCTGCAGCCCTAGTAAGCTATGGAAATCCCTGCTCTTCTTGGCCTCCGCAGCATCAGCGATGAGGGAAGCAGCCACCTTCCTCTCCAGGAAGACGGTGAACCCCTCGTTCAGCCAGAAGTGCTCGAAGTTCTTGTTGGTGACCAGGTTGCCCGTCCAGCTGTGCATGATCTCGTGCACTATCACGTCCGCTTGGCTCCTGTCGCCGGCCTACAGGGAAACAGCAGAAAATAAGTCTTATTTTATCTTATCTTATTTAGCCGTTAGTGTCCCACTGCTGGGCAAAGGCCTCCCTCCGGTCTCTCCACGACTCTTTATCCTGTGCTTCTTCCGGCCAATTCTTGAGGAAGGCATCGAGCTCATCTTTCCACCGCCGCCTGGGCCGGCCACGCCGCCGTCGTCTCTTCTGGGCATCCACTCGGTGGTAATCTTGGCCGATAATTCATCTGGCATACGACAGACGTGACCGTGACGACAAGTAAACTTAGAAAAAACTGCTGTTATTTTACAATAGGGAATGAGGCACCACCTGAATATTATTCTACGTACAGTACAAGCACAAGGCTTTCCCCTCCCACAGAAGAGATGGCCCGTACCGTAGCCCAAAGTAGAAATCTAGGAGTCAAAAGGTTAAACAAGGGTTCTTCATGCCTCCGTAAGGGAATGAAGGCGGTAAGACCAGTAGATCGTACCGTACTACGTCCATACACACATGAGGCTTTGCCCTCCTATAGAAGGGATGGTTCAGCCAATCTAAAGTAACACTCAGTAAACTCACCAACAACGTAGGTGTCACGAAGGTTAAGCAAGGGTTCTCCATGCCTCCGTAAGGGAATGAAGGCGGTAGTACTAGCAGGTCGTACTGAGTCCACACGTAAGGCCCGGCCAGTCTCTCAGCTGCTTGTAAATAATTCTCTGTCTCTGCGAACTCCCACGCACTGCGCTCGATCTCATCCTTCTCTGACCATACTGTCGTTCTGAAATCAAGACATTTTGTCAATTTCGTATCTCTTTGAGGTCTCAGTATCTGTGATCTACGCTCTGGATTTGGAGACCATGGGATCGAAGTTTTTGGGGAAAAATTAGCAATCACCTTTATCAAACTGTTCTTAGTTTGGTTACGACAATGCAGGATGAATCAATCACCCGATTGTCTGACAAGACAAGTAAGATTTTTCCATAGGCCTGGTTAGAGTCTAAGATATTGTCAAAAATTAGTTCTTATAAAAACTTTCAACTTACCTTGATCCAATAGACCTTTGCTCTAACACAGCTACAGCAATGGCCAATAGGTACGATGGAATAGGAAGAGGCTGGTAGAACTTGGCCTTGCCGCTCTGTCGGTCCTTGGTCAATGCACCCATGAGGATTGAGAATGTTTCCGGCGCGGTCGTAAAAAGACTATATAAAGAAAAGCATCAACCCACCTTGGTCCAATAGATCTTTGCTCTAACACAGCTACAGCAATGGCCAATAGGTACGATGGAATAGGAACAGGCTGGTAGAACTTGGCCTTGCCGCTCTGTCGGTCCTTCGTCAATGCACTCATGAGGATCGTGAATGGTTCAGGTGCGGTCACTTCCGCGTCGTAAGTGAACTTTACGCTGGGCGTGTCTTGGCAAGGCAGAATAGAGCGCGCGTGGATTGGCTGTGAAATATTACATACATACATATAATCACGCCTTTATCCCTAATGGGGTAGGCAGAGCGTAAACGATCTAAACAAAGGTCGTTCCGCCACGTCTGACAAGTTTTCAGGGTTATTCCAGATAGATCTGTATATTGCTATTAGTGACAGGTTGTCAGCCCATCGCCTAAATTACAATACTGAAACCCTCAAATCCCTTAGCCTGACTTTAACAGCATGCCCGGGAGGAGATGCAGCTGGCACATTCTATGTTTTTCTATCACTCCCAGTCCAGCGTGGAAGTGTGAAATATTGTAGTTGAGAATGCGGTAATATACTGAACTATCGCCTATGAAGAGTTTTCAATAAATTAACAACTTATTTCTTTATTGTCATAGTTCTTTATCTGGATAAAGGGATGCAGCAAATTTGTGTGAAGTGAAAGTGTGTTTATTTGTTAGTCAATCACGCCACATTAAATCAGAACGAACTTTGAGGAGACCTGAATATTTTTTAAACCGCAAGAGTTTGTTTTTCTCTAGGATATTTATTTGAACAGTTTTTAAAGCGCACTTTGTCTTTATCAAGGGAATTTACATACTTAATTTTGATGAAATACCTACCGACACAATATTTAAAAAAAAAAACTATGCAAACAAAAAATTCTGCTCATAAGACTTTTTGTAACGTAATAAGTATTTTACTACATTGCATTTATCTGCTAGAAAAATGCAAGAGATAACTAATATTCACCTGACACTGGCTGAATAAATACGGGTGTGTTTTCCCCGAGGTCTGACTGGGCTCCAGCCATTGCAGGGCAGAAGCTGACGGGTCAGTCGTGTATTGTACTCTTATAGCGAATCTGTTGACAATAGTCACACGAATGAAGATTTTTATTAAACTAATATTAAAATTGCCCTGCAGTGAGACAAACCAGGCGAAAAAAAAAAAAGAAAAAAAAAGACCTAATTTAGGGTAGGCTCTTGCCCCGCGGTATGGAATTATATGAGTTAATGATAATTGTTGTGATGACTGAATATTAAAAAGATTTTGGTCATATAAGATTTCGAATAACTTAATTCTGGATATCTCGTATACAGGGTGTTAATTTAATTGCGTGCCGTAGCTTAGAGGGTGTTTCTGTCAGTAACGTAAAAGGAGCCTGTAAAAAATAGAAAATTAATCCAACTCAAAACATAAAAAACCAATGTCGGTAGGTATTTATAATGATTCCCAGAGCTGCGTCTAGCTCTCGCGCTACAACCAATCCCGCGCGACGCGCGAGTCGCGTCGTCCAGTGATAGCGACTCGCGCCGGCTCGGTTATAGCGCGAGAGCCAGACGCAGCTCTTGGAAACATAATATATACTGACTTTTGATTTTTTGAGTTGGATTTTTTATTTTATTTTTTACGGCTTCTTTTACGTTACTGAAACACCCCCTAAGCTAAGCTATAAATTAACACCCTTATAACTCGGTACCTCGATTTTATTAATCTACTTATCTACTGTACTCTCGCTCGCTCGAGTAACTAAGGCCCGTATTTATAATCAGCTCTCAAGAGTGACAGCGAGTTTGAGTTCTGTCAAATCTATACTTCATATCGCTCTCAAACTTGAGATCGCTTTATAAATACGAGCCTAAGTACAGAATAATATTTTCTTCTTTTACTTATTTTACTATACTTGACTAAACAAATCGAATATATGAAATACGCTACTTGCTTACTACTTGCTTAACCATAACTATGCCGCTAACTTAACATAATCTAAGATTTGATACAATCAAGCATTGCTAATGAGGTTGTTTCGTCCAAGCTAATGATACAATATTTTGTCAAATGATATTAAGTGTTACCTATTCTGCTACTCAAATCAAACTCAATATATTATTACAAATACATAAGTTACTAATGGGCAGGCTGCCTACCTCCCGTCATTCTTTAAACTCGATCTTCGTACCGTCTCGGGCCTCGATTTTCTGTTTGACTCTGAGTCTTTAGTAGAGGTACCTGACGTCTCGGGCCTCGAGTCTGACTCTGAGTCTTTAGTAGAGGTACCCGACGTCTCGGGCCTCGAGTCTGACTCTGAGTCTTTAGTAGAGGTACCCGAATCAATGTCGGCCGAGTTACGTGTCTTACTAGATCTTCGTTTAGAGTCAGCAGATTTCCTCCTTGAAGCAGTTTTTTCTTCCGAATCTGCTGAGATCGCGGAACTGTCCTGATCATAGTTTGCGCGCGAATCACTCGCTCTTCTTTTCGAGTCACTATCCCTATGAGATGTCTTTCTTTGTTCAGACTCAAACGAGTCTCTCCGAGATTTTCTCGTCACCTCTTTGTTTACAATGTGGTCGCTTTCGCATTCACATATCCCGCAACAAGCGTTATCTTGCGCAATTTTAACAACAATTGTCTTGTTCATATTACATCTAGACGTCTGCGTATCCGCAATTTTATATAAAAAGTCATCACCCGTTTGAATTAACTTTGTGCAAATTCCCGCTCTTGTCCGTGAAAAAATGAAGCGTGTTAGTCGACTCTAGTCTACCATATCCACAAATCGTCGTAAACAAGTTTGTACTAAAATAAAACCAAACCTGTCATTTTCCGTCTTGAGCGAACAGATAAGGATGGCAATATAGATGGACTTATTCATGGGACTTTTATAATTATGTCAGTTCAAAAATCTATGGATAGTTGGATAGTTATAGCTACTTCAAGTTACTTAAGTGATGATGTGAACGGGTCCCGACTAAAATCCTTTGTATTTTTTTAATGCGTTCTATTTGACAGGATTATAATAAGTCCGCCGCCATCCTTCCATCCATCCTTTTAAGACGGAAAATGACAGGTATGGTTTTATTTTAAATAGATTTTGTTTATGCCGAATCGTGCCCTCAAACAAGACATATTTTAAACTAACTAACTAACAGCATAGATTGATTTAAACTAAAAAGAAAATACGATCCAGTGATATCCGTTTACTGCAATGCTTGATTTTATCAATTAGAAAGGGTAGACGCAAACAAAGTTTATATTAAATTAGAATGTTTTGCTCTAAGAAGAGATACGTAGGAGTCTGTACCTTTCTCTTGAAGGAGAAGGGTATCTTAGACTCCACGTGTCTCAATATTAGAATCTCCCTTATATAATTTATCAATAATTTACGTGACATTGGCAGAATTGTGACTACACGAAAGCCATTAATTAAGAATTGAAGAGATAAGTAAAATACATACTTTTCGGCAGGTGATACAGTATGGGGCAGGTTTATAGTCAGTCTGGACCCAAAGTTAGGTATATGTCCATCTACTTTGTACTTTAATGCAGTCCCATTCTCAAACTGTACTCCCTGAATGGTTTGCGAACTCACA
>JARACY010006589.1:0-16201 GCA_029255725.1 Scrobipalpa atriplicella
GTAGTTCCAGTCAATCAATTTAAACGTACCTATGTAAGTAAATAGTGAAGGGCTCGTTGGTCTATAGATTTCGATAACGAATGTTAAGCAACCATTGCCATAGCAAGGCCATGGATGGGTGACCGGTATTGGTATAACAACTCGATCGTTTACGTGCTTCGAAAGGCATGTTAAGCCGTTGGTCCCGGTTAATATCGTACATATTAGTCGTTAAGCCATGTCAGAGGCCATTGCTAAGCATTGGCGGCTTGAAAACTCTGACCTAATCTAGGATTGGGTCTGATTTCCCTTCTGGGTTGCGAAGGTCAGACAGATGGCAGTCGCTCTGTGTAAAACCAGTACCCTCGTTAAATCCTCTATATGAGGTAGCCGACCCCATGAGATACGGAATAAGAGTACGTAATATTGTTATAATAGCATTGTCGAATTGGGTGTATTCCTGTAAGGATAATGTTTGTATACGGGGTGTAAGGGACAGCGTCCCGCAAACTTATAGGGGTTGCTCAGTCAACGAAACTGAACAACTACCACCAGGAATTTTTTTCAGGAAATGAAAATAAAAATTTGCTTTTTTATACAAAATGACCAGCTCGATCAGAAAATTTGTATGGAAAAAGCAAATTTTTTTTTTCATTTCCTGAAAAAAAATCCTGGTGATAGTTGTTCAGTATCGTTGACTGAGCAACCCTTATCAGTTTGCGGGACGATAAATTGAAAATTGAAATTGAATTGAAATTGAAATTGAAAAGGCTAGCGAGACGACTAAGTGCATGTAGGTACAACTTCTATAAAATGATGGTCCAATAGCGTATTGCACACAAATAAATTTATTGAATAATCTCATGTGTACAGACAGGGTGTAAAAAAAGTACTGCGTTCCTTTAAAGCACGTGTTCTACTCTACTAAATCCTAAATTTTTTGTTCTTTGGGAAAATTGTGTGGTATAATTAGTAAGTAGTAGAACATGTGGTTTTAAGGAACGGAATACTTTTTTTTACACCCTGTATATTAAAAAAAACTAAAAACCAACAAGAGGAGTTGAAATTAAACCTACAACCCCGGCAGTCTACCCTCGGCGAAATTTTGAGTCTCGCTTTCTTTTGACATTGGTCCTAGTACTATTATATATTCTGTGCATTGGTAGCAATTCGTGGTTGCGAAATACGCGACTTAACTAATGTAAGTCCATACCTGTCATTTTCTATCATGAGATAACAGAACGGGATGGCAATTATTTTGGTTGAGATTTTTGAGATTTAGTTAAGTCGTTAGCAGATTGGGCGCTTTTCCACTAGACGGCACGTCAACGGCAACGGCGACGGCACGGCGAGATCACGTGACAATATCTATGGGAATCGATGACATGCCGTGACGGTGCCGTGCCGTCAAGTGGAAAAGCGTGTCATATAATTTCATTGATTTTCATACATTATCTCACCTACGATATCGTCGACGGTACCATGCCGTCGCCGTTGCCGTTGACGTGCCGTCTAGTGGAAAAGCGCCCATTTACTATGCTTCATAACATTTGAATAAAAATGGTTTGAAGGTCTGCCGGTTTTATGTACCAATTTATCTTTTTTGTGTTGGTGTCCTCATTCTTTCTATGACTAAAATTTTAAATTATTAGTTCGCTTGCCTTGCCTGTCTAGTATAGGTCACCTTTGGGCCTCTGGTCTATTCAAAAGTCAAGTCAAGAGCGAACCCTTCACAAAAAAAATAAACGCAAAACGATGATAGAGGTCTATAAGACGTTAATAACTTAAAAACTCTGACATCAGAGTTTATCAGGCCGTTCGTAGATCCAACAGAAGGCTAGAAAAAAAAAACTAAAATAATGATGATAAACGTTTGTGGCAAATGCGATGACCTAATTCACTATCGAAGCTCACGCATAAAAATAAGTGGGCAATCTAATAAATGGGCGTCAAGTGCGAGTGACATATTAATAAGCAGAAGAAAATTTGTTTGCCGCTTAGGTAGTTTAGCTAGCTTATCTAGCCAGGGACCGAGAATTCCAAATTATTGTTAGGATTTCAGGCATTTACAGAAGAAAATAATATTGGAAATAACAAATCAAAAATTTCATCCGCCGACAGGATTTGAACCCTTGCTTTGGAAAACCGGCCCAACGCTAATATTATTTAGAAATAATATAGCACTGTGAGTGCAAAAATCTATAACAAATTTACAGAAGAAATTTACAAATTAAAAAATACCTATATACCCTAGGTTCCTTTCCTTAAATTAGAGGCTAGACAACATAGCGGTTGGTATTGGTAGCGCAGAAATGCAAAAAAATTGGTAGCAATTCATAGTTGCAAAAATTACGACTTAACTAAAATAAGTCTATACCTGTCATTTTCTATCACGAGAGAACAGAAAAGGCCGACAACAATTTTAGTCAAGATTTAGTTAAGTTGTGTCCTCAAGGAATCGGTACCATTGTAGCTAAAAGAAATACCGGTTTCTAAGGCTGTGTTGTATTTTAAGTATACCTAATTTTTTTTCTTATCGTCAGACACACCTCTAATCGTTTTTGCACTGTATTTCGTGTAGGTAGAGTCCTTTTCTAACTAAAACTAGACAATCAACCTTTAATCCTAATGATCACCGTTATTTTTAAAAGTTTATGTAATGGGCGGGCCCGATTTGTAACCATCCCGATTTAACTAAATCTCAACTAAAATTATTGCCATCCCGTTCTGTTCTCTTATGATAGAAAGTGACAGATATAGGTAGTAATTCGTGTTGCAAAATACGCGACTTAACTAATATAAGTCCATACCTGTCATTTTCCTTCATGAGAGAACAGGACGGCAATAATTTTAGTTGAGATTTAGCTAAGTCGTGATGTTTACGAATCGGGCCCAATACGAACTTATATTAGTTAAGTCGCGTATTTTGCAAACACGAATTGCTACCATTATGCAAAGTTATTCGGCAACATTTCTTAAGCAGTACGTGTTCGGAACTGTAAAAACAGTCCCTGACAACTATACAAATAGGTATGCATGCCGTGTTGACCCCCGCGTGGCATTACGTCACCTCTCTTGCAAATACCGCCAGGCGCGACCGCTAAATGTATGTAAACACAAACATGTCGGTTGGCTCTAGGACTATGACATAATAAATTTGTCTATGACATAATTATTGCGATAAGGTAGCAATTCGGTTGCAAAATACGCGACCATACCTGTCACTTTCTATCATGAGAGAACAGAACCGAACGGGATGGCAATAATTTTAGTTGAGATTTAGTTAAGTCGGGATGATTACGAATCGGTCCCCAATATTTTTCTGTCTCGATTATCACTTCTGAATTAAATTTGTTGGGTGTCACATTACTTTTTAATAGCGAAAAAAAATAAAAAGAGTCATTATTAATATTTTTAAGGATATTTTTTAAGTAATTAATCAGTTCAGTATTAAAAATATAATAAAGATATTTACGGTGGCAGACAAAAATGGAAATTGCTCCACCGACAAGAGCCCAGCTCTTTAGGGCTTAGCACGCAGAGCGATTCCCCCCCCCCCCACGATTTTAATTCGCGCGAAAAAAAACGAAGCCGAAGTCCAAGCCATAAAGTTTATATTGTAATGGTTTATCAAGGCGAAGTTCATTAAATGGAATTATATTTTCTAGTTTTTTTTTGCAAATTCAAATAGATTTAATTTTTAACGATTACAGAAATATCTGATTATTTGAAATATCATAAGATGGAGCAAAAATATGAAAGCAATTAATACCTAATCTAAACAACTCAGAGAAACTAGAATGTTTAGATTGGTAACAAAAAGAACCGTAACATGATTTTCTAACAAAATACATGAAAACTTTTCTTTTCCAGAAAAATGGGCAAAGACGACAAAGAAGATTCAGGCTTCGGCTTCAAGGACAAGGCAAAGGCGGAAGAAACACTGCGTCTGTTAGAGGAACACGATCCCAACTACAGACGGCTCACTGTGCGAGGGCTTTTAGGGAGGGCCAAGAGAGTACTCTCGAGTAAGCTTGATCAAATTTCATCATTATCAGTCCAGCAAAGAAGGCTCAGGCTTCGACATCAAAGACAAGGCGAAATAAACACAGAATCACAAAATACTTTGTTTACTTATTAAATCCTAAGTCAGTCTAATCGGCTGTTTTTTACTGAAATGATGCAGGTTCAGAATAGCAAAGCACCACAAAATCTCTTCGAGGATGTTGTAAAAAACAGTTTGCTGAGGCAGGCAGGCAGTGAACTGCTTGTGAGGCTTAACATTTTTGTATAGCATCGCAAAAGATGGATGGTTGATTGACCTTTTAAAATCCTTGTTACGCCAGACAATACGTTTTATAAGTTCTTACCTCATTCGTGTGCATAGATAAAATAATTTGCATTGTAAATGAACCACTAATTTGACTTATTCGGAAAGTTACACAAACTTTCAGCTCAGGAAAAAATTCTACATACATACAGTCACGCATTTGTCCGTAATTAGGGCAGGCAAAGCGTCAACGGTTATAATAACAAAGGTCAAGGTCAAGGACAAGGACAAGTTTTGACTATTTCGGATATTTTCTTTATTGTGTATCAAAATAAGAAATGTCGTTTTCAGTGACAAAAGCAGAAGAGAAAATAAAGAACATAAAAGAAGCGATGGAGGTGTTTGAGAATTGGCTCGCAGACCTCGAGAAGAACAAGACTGACAAGAAAGACAAAGACGACAAGAAGAAAGAGGAGAAGAAGGAAAGCAAGAAATCTAATGATAAAGAAGAGGTAAATTGAGATTTGAGATACACCTAAAAAGAAAAGCAGATTGAAACTTAGAACAATTTAGTTATAACACGACTTAACTAACTCTCGACTTAAAATAGTCGTCTCTTTGTGTTGTCTCATGACATGTCATCATGTCGATTAGGTAAAAACACGACTTAAGTAATGAAAATAAGTTCATCTCACAGATCCAAGTTTATTTTAGTCTCTTTGTGTCCAGAGGAAATGACAGAATGAATCATATCGTGTGCAATTCTACATACATACAATCACGCTTTTTTCCCGAAGGGTAGGCAGAGACCACATCTTTCCACTTGCTACGATCCTAACATAGGTACTTCTTTTGCTTCGTCCACATTCATTAATCTTATTATACACGCTCGTTAGTTTAGGGTAGTCTTGACCTGACCTTTTTTTAGGACGTCCCCGATTTGCTCCAGGTACGTGCGTCGAAGTCTTCCCCTTCCAACATTTCCATGCACATTCGCCATATATATATTTTTAGTCAACCTGCTTTCATTCATCCTCTCAACATGCCCAAACCATTTAAGCATTCCTTTCTCAATACCTGTCTGAACCGACATCAATTACTACTAGCTAAAGCTAATCAATAAAACACATGACTCTTTAGTATTTGTTTTCAGGACTCCGACGTAGAAATGGAAGAGAAACCCAAGGAGAAGAAGGAATCGAAGGAGGTGACGGACAAAGTGCAGGGGCTTGGTTTTAAAGACAAGGCGGCTGCTGAGGCAACCTTGAAGGAACTAGAAGGCCGTGATCCGGAGTACCAGAGCCTCGCTATCAAGGGGCTGATCAAGAGCGCAAACAGAGTACTCACTTGTAAGTCTTCTTATATTGCCCATAATGCCAATGACCTATATGACCCATATTGACCCCATTAACCCATATTCCCAAATGACCCATATTAATCCAATTGACCCATAAAACCCAATGACCCATAATGGCCCCATTGACCCATATTGACTGAAGGAGGTCACAGACAAAGTGCAAGGGCTTGGCTTTTAAGACAAGACGGCTGCTGAAGCGACCCGGAGAGTACCGGAGCCTCGCCATCAAGAGATTGATCAAGAGCGCTAATAGAGTTTCACCATTTGACAAATATGACGAGAAACAAGTTATCATTATCAGTATCAGCTCATCGTCTAAATTACGGTACTTGGAAGCCCTCGGTTACCTTCCCAGAAAAAGAATGGTGAGCTACATTAGAGCTATTTACATTTGCTAAATATTCATGTTTCATTTCTAGGTACAAAAGACGAGACCAAATTGGCCAACATCAAAGAAGCAATGGGTGTGCTGGAGAAATTCCTGGATGATTTCGACAGCCAACATCTAATGAAGCAGAACAACCCTTACCTACCCCTCGGTATAGCGCGAACGGCGCTCAAACTGGCAGAGAAACCTACTGAGCGACAGGTACTATTATCATTGCAAATCATCATAATATCGCCATCATTAGGCCTGATTTATCTTGACAGATGATTCAAGTAGAACCTATTATGAGATCATTGCACATAGTTTCCCCCAAATAGAGGGATAAAGTGCCACACACAGAATACAGATACAAATACTGTAAGTGGATTGGTGAGCGCAGTTCTAGTTCTAGGTAACGATGCTTTACACACACTCTACCCGTTTCCTGGATATTCATTAGTCTGCTTGATGACAATAATACTCGTAGGAAGCTCTGGAGACGCTTTTCTGACATCACATGACCCACACTATTCCTTTTTGTTGTCTAGTTCTAATAAAATCTAAATTCCTTTTAATGATGTTTGCAGAAATCCTTCATAGCCGCATACGCATCAGTGAACGGGGAGTACAAGCGGCTGAGAACTGTGCCTGAGAAGGAGGATGGCAAGACCTGGGACATCGTGAGGAACGCTGCTCTGAAGGAACTCAAAGAGAAGGTAAAAAATATATAGAACCTTATAGACAGCAGGGTAAACAGAGCGCCAACGACTTAGGCTTAGCACGCAGGGCGATTTTTTTCGCGCGAATTAAATCCGCAACAATCTGTGATGTATGGAGTTGTATGAAGGTGCACGCACTCGCGGAAAAAGATCACGCGAGATTCCACATACAAATTCCTCCTTTTTTGTTGTACGTATTTGTGTTCATTTGTGCTTTATTTAAAAATTTCATATTTTTTCAGTACGCCGATGCCAAGCTGTTCGGAGAGAAAGACAAGCCGACGAAGGAACATGTAGAAATGATGCTGTGGGCGTACTCGCCAGAAGCAAATAAAGTTAAAAAGGTAACAGAATCTTTTTCTACATCAACTAACAAGATTAATTAAATGAACACAGGCATTTGTTACTTTAGTTAACCTGTTAAATGTAGTTTCTATTCCGATACCGAGGGACGATGTCAAACGAAAGTGGCTGCTCAACGAAAACTGAACAACTTTCCCTGAAAAATCATTTTGACTTCCCCATACAAATTGTCTGATTGAGGTAGACATTTAGTATGGAGAAGTTGTGGAGAAGTCAGTCTTTATTACATAGTAGTTTGTTGAAAGAATTTTCTTGTGTTTGTTCGGTTTCTTTGACTGAGTTAGGTACATTACACCTTTTATGCCTACTTGTTTGTTTTATTTGATGATTTTAGCATTAAACACTTATTTCTGATAATAATCAAAACCGCCTTCTTTTCCAGGTCGTCGACGAGACTAAAGAAGAGGTAGAAGACAAGAAGGAGAGCAGAAAACGAAAGAGCAGCGCGAACGAGAGCGAATCTCCAAGTAAAAAACATAAGAACGATTGATTGGAATTCCATTTTTTGTGATTGAAATGTAAAAAATAAAGTGAAATCTCACTAAAATAACTTATTTCTTATAGAACCTCTCCTTAAATTGTACAAAAGTCACTAATTTTTTCCTGTTGCCACAGCTGTTGTGCTTGGTCATTGTTCCGATATCAAGAGCACAAGAGCAAGGTACAAGCCACAGTACAAGCCAACTTTACATAACATAGAAACCTCAGAATAAAATCTCCTTGTTTAAAAGCTCAAAAACATAGAAAAGATTTACTCCAAGACTTTTTATTATGAAACTAAGGCCTAGCACGCAGGGCGATTTTTTCGCGCGAATTAAATCCGCAAAAATCTGTGTTGTATGGAGTTGTATGAAGGTGCATGCACTCGCGGAAAAAAATCATGCGAGATTCCACATACAAATTCCCCCCCGTGCCCCACCCGCGATTTTATTTCGCGCGAAAAATATCGCCCTGCGTGCTAGAAAAGTACCGACTTCGCCTTAACTCACAGGCTGAATAGAACTTTGCTTCAAATAACAGAGGAGATAAAAAAAAGAAACCAAGGTGTTTTATAGTTCAAGATTTTCTTTAAACACTATCTCAAAAATAATTAGCTGTTGCATTTATTATAATTAGACCAATTTAATTAGATCTTATAATAGTGTTTATTTTTAATCAAAAATTGCGACATATTATGTTTTTTTTTTGTATGAGCACAAATTCTATTGTACAATACACACAATCACAATACGGTATTTTTTTTACTTTTTTATTCTCCCATGTACGGGAAGGCAAAGAGCTTGAGCCCATGCAGCTTGGTCTTCAAAGTATTATTTTGTCTTTAGTCTTCTTAACCTAATCTAAGGCTTAGCACGTAGAGCGATTTTTTCGCGCGAAGTGCGTGCACCTTCGTACAACTCCATACATCACAGATTTCTGTGGATTTAATTCGCGCGAAAAAAATCGCCCTGCGTGCTAAGCCCTAAAGTCATTAGAATGCGCCGAGGACTCACATTCCAATGCTCAACAGACTTTTAGCGAGGAGATAACAATCTGAATCGTACGGTAGCGCCTTCCTTTGCTTCTTAATCCACCACATTAATACATCAAACACTGCAAGGAACTAATTTCTAGGAGCGAGGAACAAAGTCCGTCAGATTATTCATGTTCCTCGCGCAAAACCCCAACCTAACCTAACTTAATCTAGAACTCATTGGAATGTGAGTGCGGAGCTCACATTCCGATGGTTGATGATGATTTACGCGGGAGTGTCGGTCGAGTCGAACCATACAGGATTTATGTATCGTTTCTCACTTTCACCACATTGTCTTTCACTACCGGCATATTATTATGCTAATCCCACTACACTATCACAATAATAGCCGCGAAAAACTAAATTAATAAGCAAGAAACTCGTCCTACGTGTAATTCGTTACAATTCCCGCGCAAAACTCCCAAAATTTGAATATTTCGCAAACTTGAACTATAAAACACCCGATCTATTTCAGTTCATCGATTTGACATAACTTTGTAAACATGGGAGTACAATGAACTCTTTGTATATCGCGAATATTTCAATAATTCTCAATGAAACAACGATCATTGTAAATTAAAAGAGTCTTTTGCAGTGCCCTGTGCGTGTTTTACAGTAGTTTCAAGTCTTGAAATGCCTTAAAAGCTGTGATTTCAGTGTTTAAAAAAGTGGGCGTGTTTGCCGCATAATCGTGAAGGTTTTCAGTTTTAAAACTAGTTAGTGTTATTGTAAAGATTTAAGTGTGTTCAAGTGTAATATAAGTGATTTGTGCCCACAAAAGCATGTATTGTCTTTATCTGGTTCTTTAGTGGTAAGTTTTTACAGCATTTTACTCTGCAAAGGAATTTGTTCAAAATTTAACTTTCCGGTCTAGATTTTGCAGCTGTGTCAATGTTATCTGTTCTAATTTTAACGTATTGGCTTTACGAAGAGGATTAAATAGTAAATTCTGTGGTAAATAACCATAAGATCACATATTTTATCAGCCTTAAGACAAATCTCTTATATCTTTTTACAAAATCTAATTGAATTGGATTGGTATATTGTGGTTACTAAGACCTGTGCGAAATATTGGTCATAGGGTCATCTTCAGGGTGTAGTAACAGAATAATAAATAAACTTAATATAAACATAAGAAATAATAAAAAAACTTAATGATAATCGTTTTTCTGCAGATAATGGTCATATCAGAACCATGAGCAAGCTCCAGACGCACCGGAGAAGCCTCGAGGCGAGCAGTGAGGCTAGTTACTGTGAGTATATATTTTTCAGACTGTTTTAGGATTGTAGTATTGTTTTTTTTTTTATTTGCGATGGGTTAGCTATATGGTAGAGTCATTTTTTTTTTGTTCGGAATGGGTTTGCTCTTGTTACTAGGTCAGGGATGACTTTGTTTTGGTTTAAAATTAATTCGGAAATGCAGAATGTTCATAATACTTTCTACAAAATAGTTAGAAATGTTATAGTATGCTGTATATTCGTAATCTGCTCAATGCCCTTTCAAATGATACCCCACAAGGCATGTTTTGGTGAAATTTATTTTTTACTTTGTATGCCATCTTTGATTATGCCCCCCACCCCCCCTCACCACTTTATGACCGTACGATTTACTGACTTGTACGTAATCAGGGAGTCATAAGGGATCCAACATCCAACGGCTTGTAGGTATACCTAGAGATTACGTTTAAAATTCAATTTCTAGAGCAGAGCACTTTTGGTGAGAAATGCTCTCCTCTAACAAAGATGCTCTCCTCATCTGCAATTTCGTATGGACAAGGAGGAAATTTTTTATTGGTTTCCAAAAGTTGTTTGTTATCATTGGTAGAACATGACTGTTGTTTAAATGAATTGAATTAGTAGAACATGTGGTTAAATAAAAAGGCATTTTTTTACTGTATAATCTCTGACATAAATTGAAAATTGCTATAATTTACCTTGATTCTGTTTGTGCAGGTGAGCGAGAGACCTGGGATGACGAGTGGGGCAGTCGGAGCACACTCAGCCAGCTTGAAGAGGTAGGTATTTTGACATTGAATTTATCATTTTATCTTAAGATCTTGATTTGTTTCCCCTATCCTTTTCCTTCAGAGACCATCTCAACTCAAATCCTTCCAAGATTATAATGACAGGTTTATTTACTGCAAACCATTATATGCTTTTATAACACCCAAAAGGATGCCAAGATTCTTAAAGTTATACATACATACATACATAAAATCACGCCTGTATACCTAATGGGGTAGGCAGAGCAAAAACGACCTAAGCATAGGTTGTTCCGCCACGTCCGACAAGTTTCGAAGGCTAATACAGATGATGATTATGTATATTGCTATAGTGACGGGTTGTCAGCCCATCGCCTAAATTGCAATACACTGAAACACTCGATTCCCTTACCTGATTTTTACAGTATGCACGGGAAGAGATGCAGCTGGCACATTCTACGTTTTTCTATCACTCCCAGTCCAGCATGGAAGCTTAAAGTTATAGGGTTACCATAAAAATACTTCATACATTTTACTTTTTATCATAAATCATGGGAATTTATCTAGTTTCAACAATATTTCAATTGTCGTGGTCGTGGGTCGACTGATGATCCAGCGAGATGTCATCAGGGTGGTGGGCGGTAAAAAGTATAAAATTATAAAATACTTCATAGTCAAGATTTTCTAAATGCAGAACAAACAAAAATTAATTTGAATTTGTTAAAAACTTATTCACACGAAATAATCATTAGGCAATTTGTGGGTAATTTCTGTGGTAATTTTATTATGTATGTAGGTTTTGTGGCAAGTCTCTCATACTATACCTAGTATAACTAGTGCTACATTCCTACATTGTGAAAAATTCATCATCATCTTCCTAGCCTTTTTCCCGTATCTCTCGGGGTCGGCTACCTAATCTAGGGGATTGAACGAGGGTACTGGTTTTTATACAGAGCGACTGCCACCATCTAACCTCCGCAACCCAGAAGGGAAACCAGACCCAATCCTAGATTAGGTTACACACAACCTTTGAATTTTTTCGTAGGTGTGTGCAGGTTTCCTCACGATGTTTTCCTTCACCGTAAAAGCGCCGAATAAACGTACATATGAAATTCGAAAACAGAAAAACACATTGGTACGTGGTGGGATTCGAACCACGACCTCCTGCACAGAAGGCCGCGGCCCTATCCACTACACCATCCGGGCTTCTCACATTGTGAAAAATTAATTTAAAAAAATGTTTTTTTGTTAAATCAATAAATAATATTACGTTTTGCCGCCGCCGCCGTCGCCGCCGCCGCCGCCAGTCATTTCATATTTTCGCATCTTCAAACACGGAAGTGCGAACATTTCTATTTTTTTTTATTACTTTTGCGGGAGAAATAGGTAAGGGTTATACACTGGCGAGGCGGGCTTTGCACAAAACCCTACCTTCTAAAAATACGTATTTTAACTTAAGGCGTAACCCCACGGTAAATAACAAGGTTGATTTCAAGATATGGCAACCATCGCCCGTAATGCCTTAGAATATGGTTCAAATCAGCGCGCGCTATGGCGTGGTGGTTACGTCCGTGGCCGCGTCAAAAATGTGCGCAAATCGCCCAAAAAAGCTTATTCCATAAAAACTAAGCCTCGGATTAAAAAATGCAACGTACCAATTTTAGATAATCATAATACAGATAATTTCCCGAAGGAACCGTGAAAGCGCTGCTAATAGTTTAGAAGGAATATCAAATTTACCTGTTTCACGGTAACGCAACTCTGGTCTGACGCGATCAGGTATCACATCGTCACTATATAAAAATGCAAATGTATTTCTCTAACCAAGTAGCTGGCTATTTCCGCGTTCCATGTAGCCACCATCTATGATGTTGGCGCCTGTTTTCGTCACTTCCGCTTTTTAGTCGCAGCCGCAGACAGTGGAAATGTGGTTTAGGAAGATTCGCGGTTATACGAACAATTTTCAATAAGGAAAGAAACATTGTTTAGGTATTTCCGAGAACGGTAAGATTCTGGAATTACAGAAAATATTATTATTTTACATAAATTTACGCCTTATTTAACGGGTTAGGCTTAGGCATAGCGTTAATGCTTACCCTCATAAAACGGCGTTTAAGTATTGCAGGTGATTTCTGAAGGAACTACAATACGGTAGTGATCAGTTGTCAGCCCATCGTCAGCTCATGCAATATGAATGTCACTGAAGAGACATGTGCTATAAAATAGTTTGGAAAACTACTAGCTAGAATCCCGTTTTACCACAAAATTCCGTTAATTTAATAATTTTCTCTTTGCCCAGCAGTGGGATCATTTATAGGCTAGATAAGATAAGATAAGATACTACACCTGTTCGGAAAGTTAGTTCTTACCTAAATAAAAAATAAATTAAAAACTCAAAAAACCCAACTGCCTTAGGTAGGTACCTACTTAACTTATTCTCTCTGCCCCGCGGGGGTATGTTTTGATAGGCAGGAGACGCGGCTTTATACAACTAAGAAATAATATAAGTTGATTGAACTAATCATGGTCTCGCTACATCAGCAATCCTTGCTATTCGCCACTTTCACTTCCATATCAGAACAGAGCCCATGGTACCGACCGGTAGTTTTGATCACATTTGTAAGGTGTTGCCAGAGTGGACAAATTGGAACGATGTCGTAGGATTTTTTTAGCTTTAACTACCAGAAATTAACTGGCTGGTGGCGCTGCTCGTTGTTCCGAGAATTTTAGTGGTGCTCGCTCCCTCAGTGTTTGTGAAGAACGAACGTCAAACATCTGGTGTATGTATGTGAGCTTGAACGTTTATTCAAATGTTTGGAAAAGTTTCCATCCCTACCATTAGAAACCGTGTTCCTAGTAGGTTTAACGTAGGTACATATTACAAAAAGTTTGAAAGTACAAACGAAATTACAGAATGTTTGTTTTTATTAGCATTCCGTTATAAACAAAACTTTTTATAAATGCTTGAAATTGTTGTAAATTATCGTTAAAGCTATTAGTACCAATTTTTTCACAAATATAGGTAGACGTCTAGACGTTATACCTACCAAAATAACACATTATTAATAATTAACAAAACACATGTATTTTTCAGATACCGAATAAGTTCGAAGCGATAAGAAATTCATTGACCCACTAACCCTATTGACCCGACCCAATTACAGACCTGAATATCTCCAGCCAGCAGTTAACCTAACCCAATAAAAACCAATGAATTCCCTGCATTATTATCCCAATTTTTCATGTAACATTCTGGCAACATTGCTGGAATGCGCCATTTCGCGGCGCGCCGACTTCACGTGCAGTCGTTCCGAATTTGAACGCGTCACAAAACAAAATAAATACAACGGATACTGGCCGTTACGGAAAGTGAATAAAAAGAAAAAAAGGTGCCCAAATAAAGAAGAAAAGTCGTTAATGTGTTTGTAATTTTTGAATTTCGATTTTGTGTGTTTGTTTTATGTGAAAATAAGTAAATGGCCTTCTCTCATCGGCCAGGTTTCGCAAGTTCAATTCATTGAATGACTGCGGTCAGCTCACATCGTTGCGTTGCGTTTATTTGTTTACGACATTGCAAAATGAAGAATTTTGTTCATGAAAATGTGGGCAGAGTCTAAACATCCAGTATTGTGGCATTTACTGCTAATGAATAGTTGTAGAAGCCATACAAAACCTGTACCTGAAATGTGTGGGCTGACAAAGCCCGATGGGTCGATTGTCTGACTTGACCCTTTGCCTACTTACGAAATAAAAACTTTTAACCAAATGTGAGCTAACCGTAGTCGTGCAGTGTTCCATATCCAAACGGTGCAACGGTATTGGTGACCTAGTTTGCTTGTGTGCGTAGTGCAGCGTGACGTCATAGCCCATTCGATTTTCAAAATCGTCTCTTCGTTTCGGAGATGATATTTTGGAAAGGAAGGATCTCTTTATCATGAAGCTTTTTGGAATTTATGTTTCGCTACTTTGGTAAACATATTGCGGCCAACGTGAGTTCTATACATAAGATCATTAATAAAAAAATTGGTGCCGCGACCAGGAAAAAGCTATTCATTTTATAAAGGGACGACGTATGGACGTAGTAAGTTAGATAACGCACGAAGAAATTCTTTTAGGTGACTGTATATCTATGTTTATTACTCAGGTAGAGTTGCTTAGGTAATAGAGATAAAACTACGCAAAAATTAAATGGCTTAGGCAAGACATTCTAATCTCGTCTCGGCTATGTAAAACAATTTGCCCTTCTCTCAAATATTTCTTACAAGTTTGCTATATTTTGCAGTTTTTTTTTTTTTTTTTTAATAACCTATAAATCGTCCCACAGAAATAAATTTACAGAAAAAAAATAATTCAAGCGAAAGACTTAAAATTTTGTAAAAAATATTTTGGTCTTGATTCTAGATTTGATTCTAAATCGGGGGGCACGGAAGCGTCCCTGCTAAGTCTCGGCCAATCTAACACTAAAGATACCTAAAAGATACCCAAATTGATTCCGATAGAAACTAAATTTCATCCAAATTCGACCAGCCGTTTTAGCAAAATTAAGAAACATTCGAAAATTTCAATGAATAATCGCCTGACGGTTCGAATTCTACAGGCCAGACGGCCAGACTATAATGTAAAACAATTTGCCCTTTCCTCGAACGACATGAAATATTTCCTTGACCCTGGAGGTCGACCTTCGTCTCGCAAAATCCAGCAGAAATTGACTTTTTCTGCAAAAAAAAGTCGCTATTTTTTTTATTCAAATATTAAATAAGTTTTCCCGTGGGAATGATGTATTTTCCCGCGGTAAAAAGTAGCCTATGTTACTCAGGGTGAACGTAGCTTTCTAATGATCAACGACACAAACAAAGGTCGTTCCGCCACGTCTGGCAAGTTTTGAGGATTATTACTTGGTTATTACAGATGATTATGTAGGCCTAATTTGCAATACACTATGAAATGAAACTCTAGAATACCTTAGCTGGTTTTTATAGTATGCCCGGGAGGAGATACAGCTGGCACATTCTATGTTTTTCTATCGCTCCCAGTCCAGCATGGAAGTAGTTCATAGTATCATCGTCTAAATACACCGAAACTAGTGGTTTTACAGTGTATGTTTCTCTTTGGCGTAGCAGCAATAAAAAAGGCCATGATTTCAAGTACTTGAATAACCAGTCAGAATAACACATCTTTTTTTGGTACCTGAACCTACTCGAGTTTAAGTCAAGAGGAACTTTTTAAGCATTTTCAATGGATTTACGAGACAAGTATTATCTAAATGGTAGTTTTTATTTTTTCAATCAAGCCCCACGATAATGGGAACCAGCCTCCTCAGTTTAAATTACACCATGTGCATTTGTTATCGTATCTCCCGTAGGCCTGGTAATTGGTAATTGGTATTTCAGCGGGTCAAAATTGTCATCTGGAGGTATTGGCCAAACTCTCCAATTTTCCAGGGTTGGTAAGCGAATTGACAAACGCTATGCCAATAAATATACCATAAATACCTACACTTGCGCAATGATCTATGCTATGTCGCCTTTTGCTCGTGTGGTGCAGGGTTAGAAACTTTCTGTGGGTGTCGTAAAAGGCGACTAAGGGATAAATCCAGGGAATGGGCAGCAGCGTTCCCTGTGAATGGAAAACTTCTACTGCGCTCACCAACC
>JARACY010006590.1:0-16191 GCA_029255725.1 Scrobipalpa atriplicella
TTAAATTTTATAGCGTAATTTCCCAACAAACAAAGCGGTGTATTCAGACATGGCTCGTGAATAAGAATATTAACATTTTAATGTAGTTGTCTCTCTCTTGGCTAGAAGTTTGCTTAAACATATTCCTTGGATTAATTCACTTGGGCTATAATGGTATCGATTCGTGAGCGCACAAAATCACTTAATCTTGACTAAAATGGTCACCTGTCATTGTCTATCCTGAGATTCCTGAGAGGACAAAAAGGGACGGCAACAATTTTGGTTAAGATTTAGTTAAGGCATGCTCTCCTCAAATCGATAGCAATATCATACAAACTTTTGACTACACGTTTGAGAAAACATTGATGTCGCGTTGTTGCGTCGCGGTGACTTAAATTGAGTTCAAATTAATTTAGAATTTAATTTACAATTTAAACCAAGTATTTTTAACTATTTAAAAGATATTATTTCCAAGATATAGCTGAATTTCCCAACAAACAAAGCGGTGTAATCAGACATGGCTCGTGAATGAGGGCATTAACATTTAAATGAACTTGTCTCTCTCTTGGCCAGAAGTTTGCTTACATCATATTCCTTGGATTAATTCACTTGGGCTTTAATACCGTATAAACTTTTGATAATATAGACGTCACGTTAACTTATACAACGTGTAAAATAAAGGGTACCTATATGCATCGTGAAATGTGTGAATCTACCCATGAAACTGAACAACTTTCCCTAAGGAACATAGGTCGAAATACGAAAAAAAAGAAATTTGACTTCCCATACTAAATACGCTATCAGCTGATGCATTTAGTATGAAAGGTCACGATTTTTTTTTTTCGTTTTTCGACCTATGTTTCTCAGGGAAAGTTGTTCAGTTTCATGGGTAGATTCACACATTTCTCGATGCATTTCTGTTACACCCTGTATAAAGGTAAAATTAATTTGAAATTCAAATCAATTTTATGCCGTATCTGCTGCTCTGTCTTATCAAGGGTTTAAGTGATAGCTTCCTTTCCCAGGCAAAATAACCTCGATCGAAGAATTTGGATAGAAAATAAACATATTATTTTTATTTCCTGAAATAATGTCCTTGTTGAAAGTTATTCAGTTTTTCAAGAGCATGATACAATAATAGAACTGTATTTATTTCGCGCATATGAGCTGATGATGATGATGATGTTAACTTGCAAAGATAGATATTTCATAAAAATAATTCGAGAATTCATCGTGGCTTGGCGCTGAACTCCGCTTCGCCGCCGCGCGGTGCAGCCTGTCATTTCTTGGTACAACAAGATGCATCTTCAAGCAGCTTCACGCGTCGTTGCATCGCGTCGCTTCCCAGTGTGAACCGACTCTAAAACTTCCTTACGTTCAATCTATTTGCTCACTCCGAGTGTCATAAAGAAGTGGACTCAGTGAGTATTTATTCAGTGGTCCCTTTATTTACTGCCTCAATCCGGCCCTGTGTTGACGGGGTCGGACTTAGGAGGCTCGCTTACAGGATTAAAGCTTAGAATAGCTTTCGAGGATTTGTATTATAGAAGGTTCAACTTCTTACAATGTAATATAATTTTGAATCCAAATAATATTATACTTCGGGAATTAAAAGTCAATTCTTTAACAAAATATTGTTATAGTATTTTAAAAACAAGATAGTTGATAAAACATTTGTTGATAGTGTAGGTATAAAAGATATGAAAAAAATATTGTAAAAGGAACATTGTTATGAAAATTTTATCTTAAACTATTCTAAGGCTCGTATTTATATCTCAAGAGTGAGAGCAATATTAAGTATGGTTTTGACAGGTCGTTTTGTACTGAGGTGACATTTCTGATACGAACTCAAACTTGCTGTCACTCTTAATCGTAGTAATGTTAGGCCCATATTTATAATCAGCTCTCAAGAGAGCTGATTATAAATATGGGCCTAACATTACTACGATTTACACCTCACCTTCACTACACCCTTTATGATTATGTAGAGGCAATTTAAATTAAAACAAAACATTGCAATTTGGACGTAACATAATATAAACTTTGATAGTCAAGATTATCTCAAACGCCCGAACTCAATCCCACCAAACTACCAAATTGTTTCCTCCGTGCATCCAAGAGAATATTTCCGTAGCAGATGCGTGAAAATGTAAGGCTATGGTCATGATGCCACCGGAAGCGGAAACGATCTTCTAACTAAAATGTTGCTTGGTAAGTGCAGTACATGTATAAGGTGGCTGCTGCCCTTCTTTTGACTTACTTTGTTGACCCACAAATCTTACAATACTTTAGAAGAGACAGAGTACGCTTTATAGGATAATCCCTATTTTTGTCAAAAACATGAGTGCGTTCTCGGAAGGTTCTCGGGGAAACGATTGATGTTTGTTTGAGAGCATGACGTGCAATGAGCGTCCAATGCCTTAGCCAGGCGTCTCCTTGATTATGCAGCAACAGGGTTGATCAGCTATAATAAGCGTTAGGGTGTTTGTGCACTTATCCGAAGGTATCCAATCCATATCCAATACATATTCAAAGACCATATAAAACGTATACGGTCATACAATTACTAAGAAGGCCAAATCGGATTGGATACGGTAAAGGGAAAAAACGCTCTTAGGCTCGTATTTATAAAGCGATCTCAAGATTGAGAGCAATATATTAAGTACGGATTTGACAGATCGTTTTGTACTTAAATGAAATTTCTGATACGAACTCAAACTTGCTGTCACTCTTGAGAGCTGATTATTAATACGGGCCTTATTGTATTTAAAACCGCTCTCGCTCTCGCTGCTATCGTATCCACGGCCTTACACACATTCTGTTTTACGACGTGTCGTAAGAACACGCTAAAGCTGGTTCGTTCTAAAACCGCGGAAGGGCTAATAAAAATTTAGACACGTATAGGTATACGTGTGGGGTAATAAGGTATCCGTTAAAGGTAAAATGGAATTCACACAGAATAAACACGCTTATATCCCTATGTGTTAGGCAGAGCATATAGGCCTACCTTTTCGCCACGTATTTTTAAATCAAGACTAAAATACATACACAACTTTTCTCTTTCAAATATTACTATAGACATACCTATATAAACCTGGATAATAGAGATAACAATACAAGTACAAATAACCTGCTCTTTATTACATCCAAGAGACAGATTACATAGCGATCATCCCCTATCTATTATATCTATAACTAACTATACATATGAAGCTATAGGAATCCTCGGCCACCGAGGTCAATGACCTGGCAATCCTGGCCCACCCTTTGCTTGTCGGAGCCTTTATTAAACTCACATTGCATTAATTTGTCGGAGATAGAGAGAAATTGTTCGAGAGAGGTACTTGTTACATGAAAGAGTATTATTTTTAGTTCAGAAATAGATTTGCTCATTCTTTGTAGGATTCTGTTCTGTTTGATTAGGATTTCTATTCTTGTAAGATCAAACGAACTTTGAGTTACCAAAGCGGTATAGCATGGCGAATTTAAACTGCTTGCTTTCCTATTTCAATTTCTTACTTTTCATATTTTTGAAGTAAATTAACACTGTTAGTGCAAAACCCATAAAAAATAAGTTTACTTTAAAATAAATCATCTAACTATTTCCACAAGAAAACTAATGAATCGAATTCCAAAAGCTAATCTCAGAATCTACTGGACCGATTTTGATGGGACTTTTTTATTTGACTCAGTATCACGTGGAGATTAAACTAGGATATAAATAATCACGCCAATCGACTTAGGGGGTAGGCAGGAAATTGAATCTCAGAAACTACTAGACGGATTTTGATGGTTTTTTTTTTCATTTGACAGAGTTTTACCTGGACAGTAAACAAAGATTTTATTGTTTATTTTAGCTACAGCAGGCAAGATAGAAAAATTCTCTGATTTAAAAACTTACTTATTACTTTCGCATACTTTAATGCGAACGAAGTCGCGGGCACCAGCTAGTAGTTATAATAAACATGTGTTTGTTTGCTATCCTGTTCTTATGTCAAATATCAAAAAGTGACAGCGCTACTAAGAATTAGAATTAGTAATTGGACGGCGAGAATCGAGGCCATAGGTAAAGTAGATTTTATATGCCAGTAATTTCGTATAATTTTCAGTTCCCAAAGGAACCTAGCTAGTGGACACATAGGTATTCATTTCATTATACTGCATTCATTTCATGTCCGAGTTAGTTCTGCTCTCAACTGCACGAGTTTTGCGGAAAATGTTGCCGTATCGTGAAACTTTTTAATAAAAATGTTTGCTCTTTTCACCAATTTACTGTTGCATTCCTTTTCCGTTTAACTTCAGTACAGAAGTCTAGATTTTTATTTTGCGCTAGAAGTTAGTATAGGGCAGAATGTAATATGAAATTATTGGATTTTAGAATGAGATTAGCTTTTGGAATTCGATTCATTAGTTTTCTTGTGGAAATAGTTAGATGATTTATTTTAAAGTAAACTTATTTTTTATGGGTTTTGCACTAACAGTGTTAATTTACTTCAAAAATATGAAAAGTAAGAAATTGAAATAGGAAAGCAAGCAGTTTAAATTCGCCATGCTATACCGCTTTGGTAACTCAAAGTTCGTTTGATCTTACAAGAATAGAAATCCTAATCAAACAGAACAGAATCCTACAAAGAATGAGCAAATCTATTTCTGAACTAAAAATAATACTCTTTCATGTAACAAGTACCTCTCTCGAACAATTTCTCTCTATCTCCGACAAATTAATGCAATGTGAGTTTAATAAAGGCTCCGACAAGCAAAGGGTGGGCCAGGATTGCCAGGTCATTGACCTCGGTGGCCGAGGATTCCTATAGCTTCATATGTATAGTTAGTTATAGATATAATAGATAGGGGATGATCGCTATGTAATCTGTCTCTTGGATGTAATAAAGAGCAGGTTATTTGTACTTGTATTGTTATCTCTATTATCCAGGTTTATATAGGTATGTCTATAGTAATATTTGAAAGAGAAAAGTTGTGTATGTATTTTAGTCTTGATTTAAAAATACGTGGCGAAAAGGTAGGCCTATATGCTCTGCCTAACACATAGGGATATAAGCGTGTTTATTCTGTGTGAATTCCATTTTAACCTTTAACGGATACCTTATTACCCCACACGTATACCTATACGTGTCTAAATTTTTATTAGCCCTTCCGCGGTTTTAGAACGAACCAGCTTTAGCGTGTTCTTACGACACGTCGTAAAACAGAATGTGTGTAAGGCCGTGGATACGATAGCAGCGAGAGCGAGAGCGGTTTTAAATACAATAAGGCCCGTATTAATAATCAGCTCTCAAGAGTGACAGCAAGTTTGAGTTCGTATCAGAAATTTCATTTAAGTACAAAACGATCTGTCAAATCCGTACTTAATATATTGCTCTCAATCTTGAGATCGCTTTATAAATACGAGCCTAAGAGCGTTTTTTCCCTTTACCGTATCCAATCCGATTTGGCCTTCTTAGTAATTGTATGACCGTATACGTTTTATATGGTCTTTGAATATGTATTGGATATGGATTGGATACCTTCGGATAAGTGCACAAACACCCTAACGCTTATTATAGCTGATCAACCCTGTTGCTGCATAATCAAGGAGACGCCTGGCTAAGGCATTGGACGCTCATTGCACGTCATGCTCTCAAACAAACATCAATCGTTTCCCGAGAACCTTCCGAGAACGCACTCATGTTTTTGACAAAAATAGGGATTATCCTATAAAGCGTACTCTGTCTCTTCTAAAGTATTGTAAGATTTGTGGGTCAACAAAGTAAGTCAAAAGAAGGGCAGCAGCCACCTTATACATGTACTGCACTTACCAAGCAACATTTTAGTTAGAAGATCGTTTCCGCTTCCGGTGGCATCATGACCATAGCCTTACATTTTCACGCATCTGCTACGGAAATATTCTCTTGGATGCACGGAGGAAACAATTTGGTAGTTTGGTGGGATTGAGTTCGGGCGTTTGAGATAATCTTGACTATCAAAGTTTATATTATGTTACGTCCAAATTGCAATGTTTTGTTTTAATTTAAATTGCCTCTACATAATCATAAAGGGTGTAGTGAAGGTGAGGTGTAAATCGTAGTAATGTTAGGCCCATATTTATAATCAGCTCTCTTGAGAGCTGATTATAAATATGGGCCTAACATTACTACGATTAAGAGTGACAGCAAGTTTGAGTTCGTATCAGAAATGTCACCTCAGTACAAAACGACCTGTCAAAACCATACTTAATATTGCTCTCACTCTTGAGATATAAATACGAGCCTTAGAATAGTTTAAGATAAAATTTTCATAACAATGTTCCTTTTACAATATTTTTTTCATATCTTTTATACCTACACTATCAACAAATGTTTTATCAACTATCTTGTTTTTAAAATACTATAACAATATTTTGTTAAAGAATTGACTTTTAATTCCCGAAGTATAATATTATTTGGATTCAAAATTATATTACATTGTAAGAAGTTGAACCTTCTATAATACAAATCCTCGAAAGCTATTCTAAGCTTTAATCCTGTAAGCGAGCCTCCTAAGTCCGACCCCGTCAACACAGGGCCGGATTGAGGCAGTAAATAAAGGGACCACTGAATAAATACTCACTGAGTCCACTTCTTTATGACACTCGGAGTGAGCAAATAGATTGAACGTAAGGAAGTTTTAGAGTCGGTTCACACTGGGAAGCGACGCGATGCAACGACGCGTGAAGCTGCTTGAAGATGCATCTTGTTGTACCAAGAAATGACAGGCTGCACCGCGCGGCGGCGAAGCGGAGTTCAGCGCCAAGCCACGATGAATTCTCGAATTATTTTTATGAAATATCTATCTTTGCAAGTTAACATCATCATCATCATCAGCTCATATGCGCGAAATAAATACAGTTCTATTATTGTATCATGCTCTTGAAAAACTGAATAACTTTCACAAGGACATTATTTCAGGAAATAAAAATAATATGTTTATTTTCTATCCAAATTCTTCGATCGAGGTTATTTTGCCTGGGAAAGGAAGCTATCACTTAAACCCTTGATAAGACAGAGCAGCAGATACGGCATAAAATTGATTTGAATTTCAAATTAATTTTACCTTTATACAGGGTGTAACAGAAATGCATCGAGAAATGTGTGAATCTACCCATGAAACTGAACAACTTTCCCTGAGAAACATAGGTCGAAAAACGAAAAAAAAAAATCGTGACCTTTCATACTAAATGCATCAGCTGATAGCGTATTTAGTATGGGAAGTCAAATTTCTTTTTTTTCGTATTTCGACCTATGTTCCTTAGGGAAAGTTGTTCAGTTTCATGGGTAGATTCACACATTTCACGATGCATATAGGTACCCTTTATTTTACACGTTGTATAAGTTAACGTGACGTCTATATTATCAAAAGTTTATACGGTATTAAAGCCCAAGTGAATTAATCCAAGGAATATGATGTAAGCAAACTTCTGGCCAAGAGAGAGACAAGTTCATTTAAATGTTAATGCCCTCATTCACGAGCCATGTCTGATTACACCGCTTTGTTTGTTGGGAAATTCAGCTATATCTTGGAAATAATATCTTTTAAATAGTTAAAAATACTTGGTTTAAATTGTAAATTAAATTCTAAATTAATTTGAACTCAATTTAAGTCACCGCGACGCAACAACGCGACATCAATGTTTTCTCAAACGTGTAGTCAAAAGTTTGTATGATATTGCTATCGATTTGAGGAGAGCATGCCTTAACTAAATCTTAACCAAAATTGTTGCCGTCCCTTTTTGTCCTCTCAGGAATCTCAGGATAGACAATGACAGGTGACCATTTTAGTCAAGATTAAGTGATTTTGTGCGCTCACGAATCGATACCATTATAGCCCAAGTGAATTAATCCAAGGAATATGTTTAAGCAAACTTCTAGCCAAGAGAGAGACAACTACATTAAAATGTTAATATTCTTATTCACGAGCCATGTCTGAATACACCGCTTTGTTTGTTGGGAAATTACGCTATAAAATGTTTTGTTAAATTTTATAGCGTATTTTAAATGTCAAATATCTTGGATCTGACACCAATAATGTGTACTTATTTGACGACGATAACGAAAAATGGAGCAAGACAAATTATATGTGTATATTTGTGTATTGTAATTTTCATATTAAATGTATACTAATACCCATCAGCTTACTGAGTTGTTCGTAGGTAATTTTAGTTTGCCATATTTTTAAAAGGTACCATTGCATTTTTATGATTCAAATAATATTTATGCCTCTACTGCTTCAATATTTTAGTAACTCAAAAAATAGCTCCCCGGTGAAAATATTAATTTTGTAGGTATATTTCTGAGACATTTAATTTATAGCTATAAGCATCATCACATCAGCTATGATAAAATTTAAAACCACAGTTTTTCTAACACATCATTATTTTATATGTCAGCTCATAAACATAACTCTTATTGCTTAAATATCCATAAATCAAATAAATTTATTGTTCAACGAACAAAGATAACGGAAGAATGAAAAAAAATGAAATAAAAACAGAAAAAGAGGATTAGGTGTGCGTTTACGAATGTGGAATATTTGTTTCAACACACAGAGTTTTTAAACTACCTAATAGACCTCTGACATGGTTTGTGTAACGACCGCTATCAAAGACAGCGACCGGGACCGACGGCTTTCGTGTCTACCGAAGTGCTTTCCGAAGCAAGGAATATTTTTCTTCCAGACAATAAAGTGATTCAGCCTGCATAACCAAACTGATAAAGATATTTATTCGCATTAAATGTAGTCAAAAATAGGTGTTCATTATAATTAGGTATCATACATTTAGATTATGGCCAATCATGCAAATTTTTTAATACACTAATTTAAATGCTTTAAAATAACAGTAATTAACAAAATGTCAATGTAATGTTAAAAGCACATTAATATTAGGGTATGATTAATGGGGAAAATCTCACTAAGTTATAAATTAACAAATATGAACTTTGTGTTCCCCTGGGAATCAATCACAGGCTCTCCGGATCGGGAGCCAATGTGCTCATCATCATCAGATACACATGCATGACTTCAGCAATTGAAGAGCTCGTCAGCAAAGCAGAAGAAAATGTGAACATAAATCTGAACCTATTAAAAAAGTCTGAATAAAGGCCTTACGGTAATAGGGTCAACAATTACGTACGAGGCGCGTGTGATCGTCTATTTTCGGCTCTGATCGACTGCGGTCGGCTATTCTCGGACACTGGTGTCGATTCGGCTAGCACACGACTTAACTTCAGAGCGTTTGCAGTTATTTTACCTCTAGTATTAATTTGTCAATAATCATAGATTTGATGGCAAAATAACTGTAAGCTGTCTGTAAAATATTTTTTGTCATAACAGAACAAAAAAAAAAAAAGATTTTTTTATGCAACTATGGATAGTATAAGTCGCGATGTGAAAAGGGTATTGATTAAGTGCCATTTAAATTATTTTGATATTTTTAAAACAAATTCGAAGTGACAGCACCAAAATAAATTCACTACTGCTTGGACAGAACTTAGGTTTGGATTTGGACTTATTTCAATTAAGTCGTGTGCTAACCGAATCACAACCAGTTTCAACTAACGTCGGCTAAATTCGGCTACGCTTTTAAATTTGGAAGGCGATTTCGTACGCGTTTGATGTGAAACAAATGTTGTTTATGTGTATGCCACGGCAGATATATATTTTATGTTTGTTTGTAAAATTAAGTGTAGAGAGTTCTACATTTGTATCATTTGTAATGAAAGTAAGATTAAGTAAAATTAAAACTGAGGAGCCTAGATCACCAAAACCATTGATTTTTTCCAATTTCCCAGACTTACTGTAAAATCTGTACTGAACCTGGCACATCAGTCAATTTACTACGAGTAATTTTGAGTACAGCAAATACACAGTAGTATCTGACACACCCCTAAAATTGATTAAGCCGTTCACCCTCAGCTTATATATGTTACGCACAATCCCCGAAATCGCTCATTGGCCGGAAAAAAGGCACACTTCGCGGATTGGCAAATGCAAAACGCGCAATCCCCGAAATGTCCTTTCATTTCGGCCATTGAGCGTTTCACAATAACCATTACGCGGACTGGTAAACTCGAAGAAACCAATTGCTGAATTCGGGGTTTGGCAAATATGTAAATTGACCAATCCGCGGAGTGGTATTGATGAAATAGCGACACGAAGCGTTATACACAAATAAAATTACGTGAGAATGAAAAGTAGAAAAATGAATAAAAACATCTGTTTTCCCTCGCTAAAAGAAAATTGGTTAGGTAGGTACATTAGACACAAAACGTCCCGAAAGAACGCCTATTGATAAGACTTATGTACCCTTAGAACAGAGATTCCCAACCTGTTACCCTATAGTTACGTGTGATACATTTTCCTAACCCATTCAGCCGTTTAAGTAGGAGTTACGACAGACATTCTGAAGAACAACAGACAGTCTGAGTTACTTTTATAACTATGTCCTGGAAGAATTTCTTTGTAAAAGTTGTTCAGCTTCGTTGACTGAACAACCCCTATAATTTTGCAGAAAGCTATCCATTACTCCTGGTACTTTAAATAAGTATGGAAGTATGGATAGTACGGATGATAGTAAACAGCAGATACCACTACATTGCTGGAGCACCTTACGCCACCCAAAGTGGGTCGCGCCCCATTGGTTGGGAATCCCTGCCTTAGAATGTAGCCACCTAAACAGAGGTATAACTGAACGTTCAAAGGCTTCACGCTTGATCGACCAGAAGGGAAGTATTTGACGGGAAACAGACGGAATCTTTTGAAGAGGCTGATCGAAGACTTCGCATGTTTTACAATGGTTTGACTATTATTCGAGCAGATGGGATTAAAAGAAAATGGATATAGGGATATCGGTGTCATCGAATCTGACAACCGATACGACCTTCTTTTTCTATCAAATCGAATGACCCGATGAACTCTGGTGTCAATAAACTTTGACTTTTCAAATGGTGAAACGACCACTGTCAGACGCAGTGACTGGGAATAACTTAACGTGCCCTCCGAAGTACGGAATTCTTGACAGACAGCCAGGTAATTCCGCTTACATTTAAAGGATAAATTGATGAGTCTTTATGTGGATAAGCTCGTATTCAGCTCCTGAGACTGACAGCGAGTTTGAGTTCGTATCAGAAATGTTATTTTAGTACAAAATGGCAGCCTATTAAATCTATACGTAATATTTCTCTCAAACTTGAGATTGCTTCATAAATACAAGCCTAAATTACAGATGCAACAGTACTGGTTACTGTTGATTCTTGAATTAAATCTATTCTAGTAGATTAGATTGTTCGCAGCCCCAAGACCGCAGTCTGAAACTGATATCGTTTTGTTAATTAGACCTGAAAGTTTTCTTGTTAGCATTGTGTTTTACCCTCAGAATCTACTTGTAAATAAAATAGATACAAATTAGAAGTGAGTTGGATATTTCATTCGTATTTCTACCGATTAGCATAAGTTTTTGCACTACAATGTGGCTTAAGCGTGGTAGTTAATAAAATTACTGACACAGACACAACGATAGATAAAGCTGAAAGTAGAGAGAACTCAAAACCTGAATCTTGAAAGTGAATAGACAATATCTAGGCGAAGTAAAATACTTATTAGGTGAAACCTTCGAATCCCGGTTTTAAAAGAATGCCCGGGACGAGAAGTAGCTGGCATATTCTATGTTTATCTATCGAAAATAAACTCTTTCCACTAGACGCCGGTACCAGGCTAGCAGGAGCGCCAGAAAGTACATGTTTCTAGCCCAGTAGGCCGCGGTTAAAATGACGATCTTCTTTCTTGATTGTGTACTAGTGATAGTAAATGATAAAAAATGAACTCTTTCTCAACAAACTGCTACCTGCCGGTACCAGGCGAGCAGAAGCGCCAGAAAGTACATGTTTCTAGCCCAGTGGGCCGCGGTTCGAGTGACGCTGCCAAATGGAGTGTGAACGCGCCGGGGCTGTATCGCCGGGTTACCGTACTTGTTGCTGACTCGATGCCCCGCTGATAGGTTTGTGTTTTTTGTTTCACGTTTTGAGGGAGATAAAAGACGGAAAAGTTTTTGCTACGAAAAAGCTACGTACGTAGCGTTTTGCTACGTAGGCGCTAGGAATTTACTCGACTTACGTAAGAGCTTTCATTTTATCATGTAAGAAATACTTAAATGGCTCTTTGTAATACCATAAAAACAAAAAACAGAGAACATAGACACTTTTAACTGGAAAAACCTACTTATTTTTAGCCTACGCTAAGGCCTAGGCTACGTAGTTTCGTGCTACGAAATTATAGGTCGTATTTTTAAGTAGGTATAATAGCAGTGTATGTATTTTATTTGTGCTATGATCAAAGGTTATTTATTTATTTTGCTCCTTCAGCAACACGTTATTATTTTAATACCAAAAAGTGTTTTTTTATTTAGTGGGAATCTAGCAGAATAGAGTGGAATAAAATAAAATAGAATATTATTTTTTTTAGAATGGACTTGACCCGCATACGATCTCATTGGTAGGTACCTACATACATTTAACATTGTGTATCACTATTCGCTACTAAAGTACAATGACCCGCTTCGGTTTTTCGATATACAGCGTTAGCGAACCCTCATAAAAAGTAATGCGTATAAAAATGTTAAGCATTCGACAGAAAAGGCCCATATATTACGCTACGTCGACGGTTTTTTTGCAACGTAATACAACGGCCATATTTTTACCCTTTATTCATCAATCATGGTCCAGTAACTTAATCCATGCACTTATCTTCACCCATTACAATAAGGTCGAAATTCCGTCAGCAATTAAAAAGATGATTTATGTTGATGTACCTGAAACAATAAAAAGGATTATGGTTATTCGATTGTTATGAAAACATACAATGAAATATTGATAGGATTACATTGGTAATACAGATCAAGATTATATTTTTATAGGGTAAACGAGAGCGTGGGCGTCTTAATACAAGATTTCGCCACACTCTATTTGGTTCAAAGTTGCAAAAGTGGCGTTTTCAATCGCCTAAATTACCCATACAATAGGTACTTCAATGTACTTCAGTCCGATCACTTTACTAGCTGTTTCTAATATAAAAATCACGCCTTTATCCCTTACGGAGTAGGCAGAGCATAATAAGCCTAATAAAGGACCCTTCGCCCGCCACGTCTGACGAATCCTAAAAAATCGTAACCTAACCCTCAAATCCCTTTCGACAGCATGCCCGGGAGAAAGAGCAGCTGGAACATTCTATGTTTTTCAAGCGCTCCTAGTTCAGCATGAAGAATTAAAAGAATAAAAACATATAAAGCATCAAAACAGTCTTCAGTAAAGTAGAAATACATAAAAACTTGCAAAGTGTTTTCAAAGCTGAAGCTGTTCCAGGCTTGGGGTTTTCAAGTCCCATACACTTGCACGCAAGCCGCAAGTGTGCATAACTCGACTGCAGTGCAGTTTCAATTTACACAGGGGGTAAAATGCGTGCCTGGATTGCAGGATACGAAGGGAAATGATTTTTATGCCTATGCCGAGGAACTGAGGGTTGGTTATTGACTTCACCGACTCTAGTATAAAGTGGGTAGTAAAACTGAGGTTTTTTTTTTTGTAGGTAAGCTAACTTTGTTTTTCGATATTCTACTAAAGAAATCTGTAATTTAATCTTTCTAATCAAATATTAAAACAAACTGAATTTGCCCTAGCCACTAGCGCCATACTTCGAAAAGAGAATCAGAGTCAAAGTAGAGATTTTTTATATATCTATACTATTTTACGATAAAACTGTTTAAATGGCGATAAGTTCAAATAACAATCTATGCACCAGTTGAGACAATTCAATGCATTAATAGAAAATAAAATATTCACAAAATAATATTCAACTGTAATTGACCCAAGAAATTAATTTCCTGCAGCACTGCCGTAGCTTTGCTTCGGGCACATGGTAATTACTGCACTGCATATTTGATACAGGTCAGCTTTGAACAGGAATTTAATCAAGTCGTTCGATTATACCACAGATTATAATCATCATCATCTAGCCTTTCCAGAATTTCTCGGGGTGGGCTACCTAATCTAGAGGATTGAACGAGGATAATGGTTTTTTACGCAGAGCCGACTGCCACCCTGTCCTCCGCAACTCAGAAGGGAAATCTGACCCAATCCAATTTTACGCTTTTGCCAGGTTTAGTGGCCAACCGAGCTGATGATTCCGTTTATAAGCGGTGACGATTTTCTTCTTCTTCTGTCGTATGGCGATCCGGGTGATAGTAGGAAAAGAAAACTTGAAAACGTGCTTGCTAGAAGCAACTTAGGCCGTATTTATAATCAGTTCTCAAGAGTGACAGCAAGTTTAAGTTCGTATCAGAAATGTCACTTCAGTACAAAACGACCTGTCAAATCCATACTTAATATTGCTCTCACTCTTGAGATTGCTTTATAAATACGAGCCTTAATATCACATTTTGCTCATAGACTTTTTCCGGGATTTTGGACATCGCTGAATCAAAAAAGTCCTCTTAGCACTTTGACATTTTACCGCTTGTGCCTGAAATCCAAGATGGCCGATAATTTTTTTAACAAAAGGTCTCTTAGCAAAATGTTAGATTAAGTTGCCTCTAGCTTCAAGATCTAGGCCCGTATTTAAGGTATATTCAGCTCTCAAGAGTGACAGCGAGTTTGAGTTTGAATCAGAAATGTCATTTCAGTACAAAAAGCCTGTCAAATCCACACTTAATATCGCTCTCAAACTTGAATTCGCTTTATAAATAGGAGCCCAAGAGGAATATTCAAGATTTTTTCCCAGACTATGAGGCACATTTCCAGCTACTACTTAGTAGTAATATTCATTGTTCACCTATCACATTTATAAAGCATGAGTGGTTGGTTCTATAATCTGAATGCTACCACCTACATTGTGGTCAGCAGCCGCACCCGTCCGTTATCCAGGCTGAAACCAAACCCTCTGCATGCTATATGCAATGGCCTAATTCAGGAACAAACGGTAGGTAACCACAAACGATGTATGAGTTATATCAATAACGCTTGCCAGTGAAAATTTACATAGAGTTTTGAACAATATTGATGCTTGTCATACGATAGCTAAAACCAATATTGTGAAACTTTTAGTGCATGTAATGTGATACACACTGAATAATTTGTTTGTTAGTAAGCTCTACTCCAGCTTATTAGGAATGTAATAGGATGGTCGCTTATTGATATACCTATATTCATCAGACTCATTTGTTAGTTTTGATCATCGTAATCAAAGAGGTGGTGATACGTACGAAAATCGTCATCGGATCGATCGACTTGATACCCATACGACAGAAGAAGAAGAAAATCGTCACCGCTTATAAACGGAATCATCAGCTCGGTTGGCCACTAAACCTGGCAAAAGCGTAAAATTGGATTGGGTCAGATTTCCCTTCTGAGTTGCGGAGGACAGGTGGCAGTCGCTCTGCGTAAAAAACCATTATCCTCGTTCAATCCTCTAGATTAGGTAGCCCACCCCGAGAAATTCTGGAAAGGCTAGATGATGATGATTATAATCTGTGGTATAATCGAACGACTTGATTAAATTCCTGTTCAAAGCTGACCTGTATCAAAATATGCAGTGCAGTAATTACCATGTGCCCGAAGCAAAAGCTACGGCAGTGCTGCAGGAAATTAATTTCTTGGGTCAATTACAGTTGAATATTATTTTGTGAATATTTTATTTTCTATTAATGCATTGAATTGTCTCAACTGGTGCATAGATTGTTATTTGAACTTATCGCCATTTAAACAGGTTTTATTCGTAAAATATGTATAGATATATAAAAAATCTCTACTTTGACTCTGATTCTCTTTCGAAGTATGGCGCTAGTGGCTAGGGCTAAATTCAGTTTGTTTAATATTTGATTAGAAAGATTAAATTACAGATTTCTTTAGTAGAATATCGAAAAACAAAGTTAGCTTACCTACAAAAAAAAAAAACCTCAGTTTTACTACCCACTTTATACTAGAGTCGGTGAAGTCAATAACCAACCCTCAGTTCCTCGGCATAGGCATAAAAATCATTTCCCTTCGTATCCTGCAATCCAGGCACGCATTTTACCCCTGTGTAAATTGAAACTGCACTGCAGTCGAGTTATGCACACTTGCGGCTTGCGTGCAAGTGTATGGGACTTGAAAACCCCAAGCCTGGAACAGCTTCAGCTTTGAAAACACTTTG